>JAPYZA010000675.1:0-26300 GCA_030522685.1 Eupelmus azureus | reverse complement strand
TCATCAACAATCCACTTAAAATCTAAAATTCTTTCAAAGTTCATACCACTTGTGCATGCACGCGTCTTGCAAAATCGACGCATTAGCGGCGCGTCGTAAAAAAAGCAGCATAGTCTAGAGAAAAATATGAAGGTCCGCGCGTGGAGAGAAAAACCACGCTGGTCGCAACTGAGGAAAGTCTCTCAAGATAGCATCGAAAAATGCGAGACCTCTCGAGAGCGCGAGACTTCGCCGGAGATTTGTTAATCGCGCGTGGCGAAACGAATTCCACATAGTGCAAATTCTCAGACTGACAACGTGAGTTCGATTTCATCTTTGCTAATTTGCTTCTTGTAATATGATTGGATTATTCTTTTTGAATTGATAATCTGACATGTTCATGAAAGTATAATTTTTCGTGAATTGAGTTGCAAATTCATATTGATTGACTTTTCATTAGTATCAATTGACCACATGACAAAAAATACATCATTTTCAAAAGGAACTAAACTTTTCTTGAGTAGGGACAAAGCAGAGCTGATACACGATTAATATTTTAATTTTATTGATATTCTTCTTCAGGAAATTAGATTTGTGACTGACATCATATATATTAACAAAGCTATGTTTTATCTATAAAATATTAAATATTACTAAATACTAGTATTAATCAGTTCATTATATATAACTGAACTTCTAATTCCACGTGTCAATAAGTCCCTCTCTCCTCTATATACTAAAAAAATCTATAAAGCACTTTTTATTACCATTATTTCATGTTCTGAAAAGAAAAAACTCACAAATAAATACTTTGATGGCCAGAATCATTATAATTTTATTAATCCAGAAACATTTCTTTCCAATGACTTCATCATCTTTTACACCGTCTGCTTATGAAGTAAAAAGTGACTAATTACAATATTAAACAGTCGAAATAGCGATTATAGGTACACGTGTCAAAATGCTGTCAAACTTCCTAATTAAAGAAAGAACGTTTTTGAATAAATAAACTTTTTGTGTTTGCATACTTTTTCTCATATAAACATGAGCATAAAATTCATTTTAAATATTAAAATAAAGGAACTGTCTGGCTTATAGACAATCCTATGCGATTTTTCACTACAAAATTACAGTGTTAAGATTTCGTTTTTTATTGATTCGAGGCGTGGAAATATGCACATTTTTCAAGATATAAGCTGAATATTTACGAGTGCAAAAAGATGCACTCATTATAACTTATGTAAGCCGCAAGTCAATGACAAAAGTCCAAAGTGAGAGGTTAACAAGGTAAAGTGTGCAAAACAATACGTATTTGATTGTTACTTAATTGTATGTATTGAGCAGTAATAATTGTTCAGCTATTGTATAACTTATGTTACTGATACAGAGAGTTATTATAAATGATTAATTTTTTCCAATACAACGTAACTAAAATTAATTCTGATAAATATTTTGTTACTTTTTTTATTCTATACATTAAATTCAAGCATAAAAGATTTTTAAAATTTTGATGTAATGGAATGAATTAGACATTTCTTATGACACTAAATTACGGCCAATTATGCATTATAAAGTCATTAGTTATTTTTAAATGTATTAGCAAATCTTTCATAAATTAGCCATTAACATGTATTAACAACAATATTTTTAAATGTATAGGAAATGTTAAGTAAATTCTTATTTTATTTTCTGAAAAATATACGTATTACAATACTTCTTCAAATTAATTCACATAATTAAAATTGTAACTACCACGAAAGTAAATTTATAATATTATCTGTATAAATAAGACGCATTAAAAAGTAAAGGGCTTCAAAACTTTAATAATTAATTTAAATTATTATAGTCTGAATCTTATAAATTTATCTTTTAGGGATAGGAAAATTTACCTGTTCATATACGAATAGCATATAGTCATCTCCGGTAGCCTAACATTAGGCGCGCTGCACATGTCACAGAAATCATTATATTGAATAAACATTGTCTTTTTTGGTTTTGATTGAAGTCCTTTTTTTTAATTATTATCTAAGAAATTTGAAAATCAATTTTTTATTTTTGTACACTTCTATCGTCGATTCCCTCAGCTAAAAATTTATGTAAATGGGACTAATTTTTAACAATGTACGGAAATTCGAAATTCTCCGATCATAAGTAGTGTAAATAAATTTACAATTATAAAACAAACATCAGAATAGATATATATACGTATTATGAAACTTGTGCGTAACGCTATCTCTTTAATTTCAAACCCTCTTAAATCTACATATCTTTGTAAATCATTACCTAACATTAGCGAGCCGATTTAGATCATTGGTAATAAGGTCAATTTGCTGATCTATATTACATCAACTTCGACAGACATACGTTTAATTTATACGCAGTTTCAATAGATTAGTTAGAGCTGTTCTTTTATATATTATAAGAAATTTATTTTTTAATCGTTAAGAAAATAGATACAATTATTACAAAACTGTTATATTTTCATCTGTTGCAATTACACCTCAAATGATACAATCTAAGGATAGTGACTACTAGTACAAGTAGTACAAATGGTACTACTTATTTTTATGTATCATAACTTTTGATGCAGTTACGATCATAACATTTATTATCGAAATTTGTTAACTAAAAACCTAGCCCAATCAGTGCCCAATTCCCAAATTTCCGAAGATTACAAAAATGTTCCCCACAACATTTAAAAAAACATCATTTATTATCTGATCTTTGTTCGACAAAGCACAATTCGCTACTCCCGTGCAGCCGTAAATGGCAAATTCTCGCAAAATCGTCGGCCAGGGTCAGCGCGCGCGTGGAGCTCACCTTTCTTTAAAACTCGCGAGCGCGGCGGCCTTGCCGCAGGGAACCCGTGGGCCTTCTCTCTCACGGGCCGGCGAGCGATTTCGATTTATACAGATTTTTTCTCGCGTGCGGCAGAGAACGATATAAAAATTCCGTTTCGGCGCTTTTTCAAGGCCCGCGGAATAGTAGACACGCACAAAAGTGATATAGAATTTTCGGTGACATTGATAAACTAGTGGAGTGCTCCGGCCTTCCTTAGCTGATTCTTCTTTGCGATGATGCTGCGAGGCGCGTGGCTTTTTGTTTTGGTTTTGATAATTTTTGGATAATTATATGCGAATGTAATTTTCACGAACTTTAGTAACGATGGAGTAGAACAGAAAATTTGACTCTATCGGTCTTCCTAAAAACTCTGCTCATTACTTACAGTTCCGAAATAATTTTGAAAAGTTTCTACCGGCTAATAATTTTAAATTGGAAAATTGAAAATTAGAGAAAGCAGCAAGAAAATGCAATTGAAAAGCTAACTTTTAATGGTTGAAATGCAGTTCAAATCCTCATTTAGTTTTTGCTCACATAAAAAAGCTTACTACTGTCTGAAAAGTATTTATGTCAAGTATTCTAGATCCTTTTCTAGTATTTTAGTTACTCAATTAATGTAAGAATAACCTATATTTTTAAATCAATATTTAAAATATATGCAGCTGTAGATAAACATTTTTCAATTTCAGGAAAAAATAATTTTTCTACTATTTATAAAATTGTACATCTATCAATTTGATATCAATTAAATTCCAAGCTTAAAAATTAAATAATTAATTGGATAATTTTATAGTTTTATGACTAAATATCAAAATTATAGTAAGTGGAAATGAATATTTCAAACAGATTATAGCACTATAATATCATCGTAGACTATGATGTAATCGCTGTATCTTTGAATATTTTAAATACACATTAATATGAAACATTTAGAGATAAAAGACATACCTATTGTAGAGTAGGACGATCATAATTTTAAAAGCTGATGATGACCAGGAAACAAATGAGATTTTTTATTTGATTCAAACAGGTACTTAAAATCTTTTAATGATAAAAGACTTTTTATTAGTATTTTCTCTGGAACCTAGATGAATTATGCCGTTTCGTTCACTAAATAAGGCATTGATCAATGTATTTAATAGGTGCAACCTTTAGACTTTACAGCATTGTTATCTGTAATATGCTAAATAAGCACAAAAAAAACTTAGCCACGTTTTTATGTCGGCACGTGTAATTGTTTCCTAATATTCTAGCATCTATAGAAACATCTCTTAATTTACATTTTATTATCTAGTAATAAACAGAAGGTATAATATGTAAATATATACTTATATTTGAACATTACGTCAAATTTTTAATACGTTAAATTTTGAGAGAAATGACACGTGTAATTGAAATGGATTTATGTAAGTATTTTAAAAAAATTTTATTATCTTGGTAAGTTATAAAATAATTAGTAAAATTTCAAATTATCTTTATTTATTTAAGAAAAAATAAAATTTAAAAGCTAAAACCTATATTTTTTATTTTGAGTTTGATTAAAAAATAAAATGACCATACTTTGGTTTAAATGCATAAAATTTATTTTTAAATAAATTATCAGTTTTTATGAACAATACAAAGCCTACACTAGTTTCAAATTATCGCTACAGCCGATCAGAACTGGAACACTTTCGTAAGAGCAAGTGCAATGTTGCACTGTTCCCGCGCGCTGAAAAGATACGTTATTTGAAGTTTTTGCCGGAGTAACACTTATGTTATAATTATGCATATACACGATTTCTGTCCAGTATGCGTTAAGTATTGGTGAAGTTGTGAACAATTATAGTCGGATGAAAAATAGACGTTACAAGATATTGAGGGTTATCGAATTAAGTTAATTTTGTTACATTTATTTTTCAATAACAAAGAAAAGTTCCAAATGTTACAATGGAACTTTAAGCTTACTGTATAAATTCAAGTTTAGTTTAATTTAAAACTAATAATGTCAACAAATCATGTACACAAGAAATTTTCACTTTCAGGGTCTTAATATTTAATTTTGATTATAACTCTTACTTTTGGGCAATCAAACTGAGAATAAAATGGAACAACCAACTTACTTTAGACCTTTTTTCCAGACTTACATTATCATTCAACCTTACTACACTTACTTTATCAGTCAACAATTTTTCCTTTACAAAATAAAATTTATACTTTATATTTATACTATAGCAGAAAGAAAATTCGTATGCGCGTCACAAATTCTGAGCAGTATCCCATTTATTTATTATCGCAACACTACAAAGGCAAATCGCATCTTTTTTGTACATTCTGATACAGATCACGGAAGAACGTATGCATTCGCGTCCTCGGATCTTCCCCATCGGCCAACGTAAAATACCGCGGTAATGACTGAAAAGTACGTGATTAAGATGAATCGCTTTTGATTCATAGCTGTGACTCGGAGTCTTGGTTACGCGATGATGCGCGGATTTTTACTATCAATTTATTTATTTTCCGCTTTTAGAAGGTTTTAGTGGATTGATTGGAGAAAATATTTTGACGATCATCCTGTTTACCATTTCGTTTGCATTTTTCCCTATGTAAATATAAATTATTTACGATTTCCGCTATTACTAGAAAAAAATGTTAACAGTCTACACTCGACTTTGGACATCTGGAATGGTCGTTGAACTAAGAAAAGATTCTCCTTGACTGCACGTGTAGATGCTCGTAGTTTTTAATTTCTACGAGCTAAATCAATCTAGAAAAGTCGTTGGAACTTTTAATTATGGTAACACGAAAAATCTAGCAAATATAAAACCTGCGTTGTCAAAAGATTTGATACTTTTATTACCATTCCCAAACCAAGATTTTTCAAATCTTAAAGAAGAAACATATTTCAAATCCACCTATAAAAAGGTCTGAGCTTAAAATGGAAAAAATCAGTAGCGTAAAACGCCGGACCTGCATCGCTTGCGCAAAGAAAAAGGAAGGATTCGTCTATGTCTGCGCGTGACGTGGTCAACGTGGCCCCCCAACACGCCTGTCCATTATTATGCGTTTTTCTCTTTTCCCCCTTCACCTTTCGCCACCAAAATCCCAACGATGCTGACTCATATTTCAGCTTCTCTCACGAAAAAACATCTTATTTTTGGAACCCGCTGCATGATCCTTGATCGCTTCTAAAGGATCACAGTCTAGAGGAGGAAAAATCATTGAAAGTTATCTTAGGCTCTACTGGTGAAAATATTGTCACGCGATTGGTATATAAATTCCAATTAGAGGAGGTGTGGCATGTAGCCTTAAAATTCGATGATTCGATGAAAATGAGCCATGACGCTCTAATCTTCTGATGTCATGCAGTGATGACCAATAGAGATAAGTTTTTATAAGTCCAATAAAGTTTAAAATGAAGCAGATATCTTCACACTTTTTTTTTAAATTATTCAGATAAATATCTTAACCAGTTTGCTATATTTTTACAACATAACTTAAAAAAGTAAAATTATACTACTGCGCATAACAGTGCATGTCAATATAAATTTATTAATGTATAGATTTGAAATCGGTGTCGAAATTGATGTGTATTAAGTAGTCTACGAAAAGGTATTTTGAAAACAACTGGTTTTATATTCTATAATAATATAATGCCATATTGGTATTACTTTCCATAACTATAATTTTGAAATACTTGATTTAATAATGCGAAGGTAACACAATCATAAATATCAAATGTTTACCTTGTTTATAAGCATCCAAAAACCTTTGTAAGGTAAACTAAACCATAAAGAACATTTGACATGATTAGTAACTGTTTAGCATTATAGATGTACTATTAGAAGAGATAAGTGAATAAAAATAAATTTATTGACAAAAATCTATCTATGTTTCGTAATTTGAAGAAGTAAGTGTTAGATAGAAAACATTTTATCAAGTGCCGCGTCAATAAAATATATGTAATTACCTTACAATGCATTAGACAAAATTCATCAAAACATATTGACTTGAAACATTGACATCATACGTGTAAATAAGTTTTTCAATAATAAAAGAAATTTTAATTGATGATTTCATCCCAGTATGGCAATTGTAAAATCGATTTCCCTATATTTCTATAGAAGCATTCTTTATTTTCTTTATTTTTATTTAGACAGTAACCTTTGTCCAAAAGTAAATCACTCAAGCGTCGCAGGCATCGTAAACATGCGTCATAATCGCGTAATTTTCGGGAAGGCTTAGATAATACGTAAATAATTATATACATCGTATACGCAAGCGACTAAGATCGCAAAAAAGAGCAGCACCATCGGCGAAAAAGAGCTGTTGGTGTCGTATTTTCTTTGCACGCGAATATCGGCAATGCATTAATGTATATACAGTGTAATGTGCGGGAAGTTAATTCATTAAGGACCACGAGTCAGCATAAAGTAATTAGTGTTTGTCGTGTAGGTGCTTCATATGTACGTATTGATATCTTTTTATCGGAATTTCTGTGACTAGAACCTGCCTTCCCCACTTTTTGCTTAAACTTGACATTAAAATATTGCATCATCGAGCTAACGGAAAAATGTAATACGTGTGACTGTACAAAAAAAATAATTTTTTTTTAAGCGAAGATATTTTATAAGAAGACTTTTTACAGGATCATATTTTGCCTGAATGCAGATAAAAGATTTTCAAATCATAATTATTTTTATACATTATTTTCTTTTAATGAATTGATCCAATATTTATGGAAACTCGACTGAAAATTATATTAAAATTATATTAAAATCTCTTATTTTATTTTTCAAGCAGTATTTTATTGATATAAATGACTGCTGCCAATTCATTAACACTTTCTGAGGCTTGATATAAGGATTAAAAAATAGTTCAAATAAAAATTATCGTTAATATTACTTTACAAATAAACTTAATCAAAAAATTGATATGGAGAAAATTTGCAACGAAAAATAAAAAAAAGCTTTTGTATAGTCTTAAATCAGTGAAATAAATTTACCGCACATACACTCGTGCAAACGCACATGCATAATATGTTCTTTCAAAAAATTTCTTTTCACCGACACAAAACTTCCACAGTGAGAAAGCAAAACGATATAATAATTTAAAAAGTGATATCAGATCAAAACATCAAATTAAGTGATCATAATATTACGTTTCATGCCTGTGAATTTAAATATCATTTAAAAATTGTAACAGCTACCAATCATAAAATGGAAATTTTATTCTACTAAAGTACGTCTCTTGGCTAAAAAGTTGAATCGCATACCGCAACGGCTGTTATTGTAAAATCCCGTTCACGTTTTTTAGGCAAAATGTTTTTTAAGGGAATCCCGAACTGGACGGTCGATGAGAATAATCTTAATTTAATTTGACAAATATTTCTAAATTTAACTTTCAGCTATTTCATTCTCGTGAATTATGCTATATATTATTTTTTGAGGAAGTCTACACATGTTGATTTCAAATATCTGTTGAATTTATTAAGTGTAAAAAACAAAGTAACATTGACCTCTTCTGTATTTGGTATTTACAACGTCTGTTTAAAAACTTGAACTCTTTCAGCAAGATGCATTTAAAAGATAAAGGATGATCTATTAATAATGATTACCTTCTTTTATAAGGAAAATAACATTAATTTAGAAGAAAAGAAACAACGCAAATGTATCCTTTATCATCAAGGAAAAGTTAACGAAAAGTTGTAAAATCAACTAGATGATTCGGAATATTTATAAATATAGATACGAATATAGCTTTGGATTTTATGAAGCTGATGCATCGTATGATATGCAAAAGGTTGATATTGTTATTCCGATCTTCTGCAATCAATTAAATGCACTGTAGTAAATAAATGTTACTAAGGTTTATTTGTGACATTGTAACCAGATTTCCTTATTTACCATTAGTAGACTAATATGACGTAGTAACAATTTTTTTAAAAGAACGTTGAATATCTTTTAAAGTTTTATATTTATATCAAAGTTTATGTATTAAAAAATAAGTTTTTGTATGAGGGACTGGATATTGCATAAACTTTGCAGAAGATTAGTCTGTTAGATTACAATAGAAAAAATATTTCTCTAAATTAGAATAATATTTAACAGAAAGGAACAACTGATTTATATCTATATGCTTTTTATTGTTTGATCTGAAATATTAATTGCACTATTGACAGAAAATTTTGAAATATAGGACATCAAGCAAATGTTTATTCGTAATATAGTTTTAATAACTTAGGTATTAAATCTTTAAAATATGAACATTCAAAATCAACATGAGAAACATAAAAATAAATGTATATACTAAGCAAAAATCAAAATATATAACCATAAATAAATTAAGAAAAATGGAAATTGTTTTATAGTCATTTAACTAACGTGTAAAAATGTATAATAAATTTCATTTCAATGACAATAATTGAATGCTTAATTCCTTCCTAAAATCACAATAACACTCATTAAAACATATTATGAATAACTGTTAACGTAAACTGTTTTGATGATTGTCGTAACAATAAAAATCAGCAGCTACTTTTTCAGACCCGCAGTCTCGGGTAACAAGGTACTATATAATGTGTCAGTACTACGACGTAAAGCTAAATTGTTACGAAGAAAAGCACCACACACGTCAACTAAGAACAATTAAAACGCAGCTATCCTAAGAATTGTCAACAGTGTAACGACCGTCTTAATTTATGACATCTTCTCGAGTGAACAAAAAGCAGTGATTTAAAATCATTGTCGATAAAGAAGCTTGTTCGTCATTTGCTAACAATTACTATTGTAAAAGATTTTTTTGTATCAAACTGATGATACAGGTAATAAAACAGCATGTTAAATAATATACTTAATGATTGATCGACGTTAAAAAAATTTCGCGGTAATCCTAAAATGTTTTGCAAATATAAACAAGTGATTTATAATTATGAGTTACGATTACTACTTTTATCACTAATTATACTAAGAAAATAAGAAGTGAAGTATAAGGATGAATACAAAAAAAAAGAAAACACTGGAATATTAATTTAATATAAATGAAGATTGTCGATTGTACTTTTATAATACCAGATTTTGAAATAATTATTGATAGAATGCTGACCCAAGTATTTATTGTAAGTAATATCTGTCAGACCCTCAAATTTTAGAACGGAATTTGAATATGGTATTTATAAAAGTATCAAATTCTTAGGCAACATTGTGTAAGTGCAAACATCTTTTTCCCCATTCTATAAATCACCTTTTAAGTATAAATGGGTATGTTTGCAGGTGTTAATTTGATTGAATTAGAAGTAGCCCGTATATCCTGTCGTACGATTACAAAGCGTTATGAAATTTCTTCTTTTCATAAACCTTGATCATTTTAAAAGAATAGAACCGAACTGAATAAAAGAAGAACACTATGACAACTTTATGAGGTATTAAATTAAGAAAAATATATGTATTTTTTTTTTTTTTTTTTTAAATGACGTCCAAATATTCTCAATAATTTAATTATGAAAATAATAATTAATATAAATCATAAATAATCTAGTAAAATTTTTGTTCTTATAAATTTTATTTTTTTCCATTTTTACTAGTATTTCGTAATTTAAAACTGCGCTTTTAAATCTTGAAATTTTTTAAATATTTGTAGATACTTAGTAAAATAACGAAAAAATAAAACAATAAAGTATTCAAATAAATAATTTAATTTATAATAAGTCATGAAGTGTCGGTAAATAAAGATATCCTAAAGTTACCTTATTTAAACATTCATAGAAAGTTGTTGTTTAAAAATTAGAAGATGTTTTTAATGATTATTTAACTCTGTTCCATAAACATTCTGACAATAATACCACATGCAGTACCTACTCAAGTCTCTTAAACGCTATCTTTTTCTAATTACTGATTCCCTATTTTGTCAAAAGTCTGTTCAAGCAGCGGTCATTGATTGACCTTGAACGCTGCACGCATCCTCCGCTAAATTGTTTCGAAATTCGCTCTATTCTTAGAAACCATATCCGCTCTAAAACTCTGCTAAAACCCTTTCGTAATCGTTCGCTAATAACCTTCCAACCGGAGCAAAATATATGCACCTGTAGAATCAAAGCTCGAAGATCAGCGCATAATAATTAAGTTGCAAACCAAGACCTTAAGAACACCCCGCGCCGCTGATTAATAAAAAAAGAAGGAGGAGGCTAACGTTAACTTTCACTTTGTATCACGGGAGCTATCAGATGAAGATAGGATGACTGTGGACGACGCTGATCCTGACCTTGAGCCAAAAGTCACGCTGGCCCTGCGGAAATTTATGAGATTAAAATTTTAAAGTTCATGTACAAAGTTCATGTTGAGCAACGATTGATGCGTACTATGGTTTCGACATTTCGGTTTTTGAGAAACAGAAGAATGACTGGCTGGTTTATTAATGACTGAAATTTGCTTTTAATATCAAATTTTATTAAGAATTTCATTGAAAGCAAAACGTTATTACTAAGTTTGTACGAAGTAGTAGTTATGTCAATAAAGTAATAATTCTATATAATAAAAAAATTATACATTCCATTTTTTACTGTCACTTATACAATTTGGTTTATAATACGGTGTTTAATAAAATACTGGATGCAAAAATAAATGTAGCTAATTTTAAAAATTAATTATTAACAAATAGTTAATATAAATAAAATTTTATTATTGATAAATATTAAAATCTTGAATTATTTTATAAATTTTCATTTTTCACGTAATGTCTTCTAATTCGCATTTCATTCTTATCTCTAAAATCTCTCAACATTCTAGATCAATCTCAAATAATTCAAAATACCACTCAAGAGCATCATTCATAAATTTGCCGCTTGCCGGTCATTAGTTACCCATGCTGGATTACTTCAACACGACAAACTTTTTTCCTTACTTTATTTATTTGCATGCGGTTAAATTATGTCCAGTCCCGAAACTAGAAGCGAATATAATTTTTTGCCCATTGACCTCTCGTGCTCCCGCTCCTGCGGAGAATCACATTAATGTCTCTAGTGTCGGTACTTGAAAAATACCGGAGACTTTAATGCCATAACGGCGATGGTCGAAAATCTTCCACTTTGCTATTAATTTGCAGAATATAAAAACAAATAAGCCGTAAATTAATTCCCGGGCGCCGTTGCGTAATTTATTATGTACGAAAAATCGGTATTGCGCACATGAGAAAAATTAAAATGTATGATCATGAACAAAGATACTGCTACTTAAACTTTCAAATCCCGATCTCAAGCCCTTTGAATTGCGTCAGTATACCCGTAGGCGACAAATTCAAGACGACACATCAAAAGGCACGCCCAAGGTTAATGAAAATCGGCAATGCCCATGTAAAAATCTATCTACATTTCATTTTCAGGACAATAAAAATCAATGCTATTGTAATGACGTCATTCGCTCATCCATAATTTTCACAAATCGTTCAAATTCAATGCCGAGTCCCAAAACAATAATTCTACTACACTATACAGCCAATAGACGAAAAACCAGAAAAAGTGTTGCCCAAGTCACACCGAAAATAACGCGTGACCGATACCGAACCGCTTCGAGTCACTGTTCGCGTGATATTTCTCTGGCCTTCTGATTCCGCTCGTCGCCCAACTGTCAGCCTTTCACGGAGGAAGTGAAAGAGAGGATAGAGAAGCGATTTCGGCGCGTCCACTCGAACTCTCGAAGGATTTTGTAGTAAGGAGCGACGCGCACTATTCGAAAAAGGAGAATAAAGAGGATTGTTGAGTCGAGCGATTATATGGCCCAGGGCGAGTTTGAAAGTGGAAGCGCTTCCTTCCTGCTTTGCAGGATTTTCAAGTACGAAAGTTCAACGCGCGCACTTGAGAAATGAATGTGTTGCCGTTTTTTTTAGAATTTTTTGCTGGGTAACTCTTTTTTTTTCATAGGATGTTGATCGAGGAAAGTGGTACTGTATGAGAGACTTGAATGCGCGACGCGTGATATGTTTTCGTGAGATTTAAGAGTTATGATTATTTATGTTACCAATAAGTATTTGATAAACAACTAACAAAAGCAGTAAAATATACTATGGACAATTGTATTATCAAAAAACTAAAATAGTTACTTTAAAACATTGCGATTATTATATTTCGTCAATTTCAAAGCTTGCAAAACATCGTGTAGAAGCTAATTACGATAATCATTTAATCAGAAGCTGTAGTATGCAAGGCAAATATCTACGATTTACCATGAAAGTATGACTGTGCAACTTAATTCAAAAACAAAGCATTTTGCACGCAAGAGCCGAAGCGCTTAGCTGGTCGTCCGACCCGACACGACCTTAATCTACTGCGAGAGAGAACAGAAGTCTGAATGAGATTCTCACTCGACGCCTCGCGGGAAATTAACCAAATTCCACGTAAATCTTCAGCAATAATGGCATTTCTTCTTAACCATGAATGAACTCGTTCATCGCATCATAATAATGTTTGTCAGCTGGGTTTAATTAAATATTCCTGTCTCAGAAATTGCTTAAATTTATGAAAAATCACTGTAGGTACATTTCGACACAAACAATTTTGAAAGAATTGTTTGGATAATTATTTAAATATATTTATATTATTTTGATAACTTGCTTGTTTGTTAGAAACTATTTTTGTATGATAAAAGTACAATAAAATTTTATGATCCTCATCATTTCTAAGGCGAGATAATAAGATCATTAGGATTGAAAAGAAGTTACAATAACAAAACTAATCATGCAACATTGTATCATCGCAGAAACAAAAAACACAATTCAGGTTTTATCAAACCCATTAAGAGAGTATTAAAGATATTTTTACAAATGATCATAATACCATTTGTATAATGTATGTCATTTAATTACAGTGATCGAAACTAGCTATAAAATGTGATTAATACTTTTGAAAGTAGAAAACAAAAATTCGATTATTGAACTAAGAAAATAAGATTAATGAAATATAGATCCGACCACAACAAGCAAACGATTAGTAGCATAATAAAAAATCTTATTCTAAAGTTAAGTAAACGTGAATAAAAAATTATAAATGTTAAAATCTATAATTTTAAAAATTAAGAATGTTATAATCTATAATTTTATCTATTTATAGCATTTATTAGATAAGGTTAGATATAATTGGATTGTATAAAATGTATAACAGTTGTAAAATTTTAGATAAAATCGTCAACTAAATTTTAAGACATATTTAAAGTTATTAATTTTTGTTTTTTGGTAACATTTCAGAAAATTTTATATACGCGAGAAAACAGTGAAGTTTGTCCGAGGCGGTATCTCAAAATATAGATATCGAATAGATTTGAAGTTTCGTGAAAACATTGATAAAGGTAACAATTAATTGCCCAAAACTTTTCCGATTAATAAGAAATTAACTTTTGAATTTAATGGACGTATTAATAAAAAATTGCCTTCATAAAAACATATGATTCCTCAATAATTAATACCAACAATATTAAAAGTTTTTCAACACTTTAAACAAATACCTTTCAAATTTATAATAAATACATGAAAATACATAAAATACATCTCCTCTACCACTACTTGCACGACATTTCAACAGCCATTTAAAACAATCCCTAAAAAAAACCAAAAACATGACGCGCACGATGTTCCACAAATCACTCCTTCTCAATAAAAGCTCTTCTCCGTAATCCATCTCTCTTTTTGTCCCACCACAAACGCCAGGTATTATTCACTACTACAAAACAAGCGCGCCAATCCTTTTTTCCGCTCTTCCCTAATTACCCTTCGCGCGACAATTCGCGAGTTCGTTTTTTCCCGCCGCGTCTCGCACAATCGATCCTACCTCTCTCGACAACAACTTGGCAAAAAGCTCCCCAATCAGCTTGGCGTAAAAACCACCTGACGTCGTGTCGCCTAGACCTTGACTTTCGGATTCAGAAAGCTCGACGCACGCGCGCACAATGCGTGATGTAATCCTGTATTTTAGGTGAAATTCGAGCGGCGCGATTCGCTGAATCATGCTGAATGGCACGTATTCTGATTTTGAGGTGATTGTGCGGCAATTTGTTGATTGGAAGTTTGCATTGATCGGGGGTTTGATCTTTAATGGGGTTAATAGTTTAGTCGTAAATCTGTGTCGGGCGATAAAAATTAGAAATGATCGGGGCAAGTTGTAAAAATTAAAAACAAAAAAATGATGATGAAGCTTCTACAATTTTCTTCATTTCTCGTGAGCTGAAGTTGCAACAATCGAGTAATACTCAAAATAAAATACCGGTACCCCAAAGCTCCACTCACAATCTACCTCCAACCACCCAAACCATCCCTTCACCCCCTATCCACCCCATCAACCCTTCTCACCACCACCAGTCGCACCCCTTAAAGAAGCCCCTAATCCACCCTATCCCATCTAATCCCACAGAACCTCCCACCCATAGCCCAGGAGAATTCGGGACTCGATCGTCACCTCCCCCCACCACCAGGCGCGCGCCGAGCACTCGCCGAGAGCGGCTAAGCTCCCGTGCAGCGGCTGAGGTGGCCAGGCGGGGGCCCAGCTCACTGAGGCCACTTAAAGCGGAGGCTCGAGCGCGGCCCCGGCGCACTATTCGCGCAGCATCGCATCCCGCCGCGTGGAGCCCCTCTCACCTGTTCCTCGAAACGTGAACACACATTACATTCTCTCTCTCTCACTCGCTCCGTTAAGCGCCGCAGCTTCTTCTCCGTGTGTGAACAGAGCGATCGGCGGAGCGCGATATAGAGAGCAGAGGAGATCGGATGCTGGCCGGGCCTTAGACACGATTCGGATCTCATCGCTGACGGATCGGGACCTGTAGAGCGGCGAGAAAGTTTTTTTTTTAGTGTGCCAGTGGTGCTACGGCTTCGATACGAATTTCAAGATCGATGTAGAAGCAAGTTTGTGTGCAGCTCAGGGACACGGGGCGTCGACGTACCAGTGCAGTGCTCGGTTAACAGATAAGCGGTGACTCTGTTCTCTCGCATTTTTTTCTCAATCGCGGCTCCTACTTGAGAATTCGGACACGGATTTTCCCATCGAAGAGGGAGAGAGGCCACAGCCAACGTCAGCGAGCCAAGCCAGCAGGAGACGCACGGCCGGTTTCCGTTTTGCGCGAAGGTAAGAGAGCCGAGGCGGTGAAATTGGAGTGACGAGGTATATCGAGCGCAGCCGCCGAGCGCTCATCTCTCGCTCAGGGAAAGAGAAAAGAGCCAGGCGAGACGCGCCAGAAAGCGAACTTCCGCTCGGCTGCCGAAGAGAGCCAGCGGAAGGAGAGATGAACGTGTGGCTGCATTTTTTTTAGTTTTTAGGATCGGGATTTTTTTTTTTGTTGGCGGTGGCTTGTCTTTTTGCTTGCGTCGCGGTGTAGAGTGGGTAGGTGAAGGAGCTTGTGGGGGGACTATGGTTTTTCGTGGGCGCGTGCCGTTTTGGATGAGAGCTTCGGAGTGGCCAGTTCGCTCTTGAAGTTTTCTTATTTCTCACGTTTAATTGAAAAGAAAAAATTTCTCGGTTAAAAATTATTATTATTATCTAAGTTTCATTAATAGTTAATGCTGATTTGTTAGAAAGTGTAGTTCCAACAATAATTAACGGTTGTTAAGATGTTGAAAGTTTGTCTCGAGCATAAACTTTGATTACAACTGTGTATCATATTAAATCATACGCCTACTTTCGGAAAACGTCAGGTGCCGGCGTCCACTAAAAAAACTCTCCTTATCAGCAATTAACGTGTAAAATTCGAGGTCAATCAGAAAACTGCATCTCACAATCTATCTCGTAATTACCCACCTAGCCTCAAACGCCATCATAATCAAAAAGTAGTTTCCACTCGAAGCTCGGCCATTAATCGGGTCACATTTTTCCTCCCGATCCAGCTCTCCACCTTTCAAACCTCGCTTCCTCCGGTATCGCCACATCAAAACCGAGCTACCGGCCGAGCATCGAGCCTCGGTGTCGAAACTCCATCTCTCGATATAAATCATTGCAGGCCGGTGCGCGCGCCAGAAAAAAAATGACCGCTCAAATTTATAGCCAAGCGCGCATAAATTTCATCCCGCGTTCCCATTGTCCTGGAAACGGCCAACTTGGCATTCCGCGCGCGAGCGCAGGATGCAGTGAATTAGCCGTTTTGAAATTTTTCGAAAAAGATATACAAGCGCTGCGAGGAGGAACTCAGGCAAGTGCGAGCCAGTATAGTAGTAGTTCAGCCGCGTGGTTGCACAATTTCGTGTTTACAGGCGCGCGCGTTTATTGTTGATATACGCGGCTCGGCCGATCTAAGCGATTTAAAGGTTGTACGTGCAGAAATTCGGAATATGGCACTGTGTATGAGATGATTTTTTTTTTATTTGGAGATGGTTTATAAGAGGGATATGGTAATGGACGTGAGTAACGGCGGCTGATTAATTTGGACGATTATCACGCGCGCTGAAGATTGGCGGGATTGGTTGATAAGAGGGTCGTGGGTGAAATATTAAGGATATGTTTAATTGATTAAATGTTCGTTCTATTATTTAATTAATCAGGATAATGAGAATAGAAGCGAGAATTTATTTATTCGTTCGATTTGTTATCTCTATCCAGAAAGTAGGATTAAGGTTTTAACTTTATAATGAATCGTTAGATAGTACCAGCTATCAAACAAAAAACTCAAATCTAAATATTTATGTAGCGCATATCCTCCCGAATTATTCAGCTACACCCATTACACAATTACACCTTCATTAAGGAACTGAAATTTGTTTACTTTCTAAGAAATACTTAACGAGTCAGCTCGCGACGCGCATAAATGACTCTCCTCAAGGCCCCGATAAACCAATCTACTTACGCACAACCGAGAAACAAAGAACGGCAAACTTAAAAAAAAAAAAAATTCACCGTGTTCCAAACCAGAGTCCGCAGAAGTCAAAGAAATATTTCGGCGGCATGTGCGAGACTTTCTTCGGATCGGCACGAAATCGTAGCTGCGCTTAATCGCGACTGCGGGAGATAGACGCGGAGAAACGTGCTCGTCGTGAATCGTCGATGTTGGTTTAGTTTAACGCGCTTTCGAACAGGAGCTTTGTCGGATTCTCGAAGTGAAAATATGGGCTGGTCGATTTTTGGATTTAGCTTGGAGGCTTTGAGTCATTGAGGTTATTGGATTTTTGTGCTGGGGAGTGGAATTGAAAGTTTGATTTTTAGACTCTGTTTGAGGCTTGGCTATTGTTTATAAGAGACTGAGCGGAGTGTGTAAATTAACGGTTGGCGTAAAATAATTGGTATTTTGGATAAGACAAATTTCAACTATATGCGACTCTGACACAAATGGTCATAATAGCGAGTTTCGAAAGGAATTTCAAAATGACGCGTTATTGACAAACGCGTTAAAGTAACTATACAGGATCATGCTTTATCGGACATTTATTAACGAACACGTATGCCAAGGTTCATAATTGTGCAATATTTATTTTACATTTTATTTTAACTGATCTTCTTGGGGCCGTACTCATTTAAAGTAACAGTCTTATGGTTATGCAGAAATACATCTTGGCAAATACCGTAACAAATACTTAGTATAAATTGAATTTAAATTCATAATAATAATTCTTTGATAAAGTGCATTAAAATATATTCGGCACAATTTTCAAAATAACGATAAATTCACATTAATTTACAAATACATTATTTATAATACCAATAATAGCTCCCGCAACATTACACCAATATTAACTTAATATTCCAATTTCTCCAAAAAACAACCCTCGCTCAAACCCTCAACCTTCTCCTCCAAACCTCACCCAAAAACAAACTGATCCCCCCACACACAGGCACACCACAAAAATGTCAACAGGTGCACGCGACTCTATAAAAAATCGAGCTGCGCGCATATACATATAATAATATACAACAGCTTGCGCAAGCGGGTCGCGTTCTCCGCGATTAAACCAGTAGTAATATTCGGCACAAGGTCGCTGGACCGTTTTTCGAGGCTCGCCAAGCTCTTTCCCAACTGGCGGCATTTCGGAGGTCAGCTGCGTCCCTGCTCCTCGGACGACGGAACACACGACACTCGCACGCTGCGGCCGGACGTCGAGGGTCACGCGCGAAATACTCGATTCTAGGTAATATAGCTGGTTATGCTGCAGTTTCATGACGGCTTGGGTTAATCCGGATTGTTTGGATTTTTTTTAATGTTTGGGTTTGGTCCGTGTTTGAAAAATTTGTGCTTTTTTTATTTAATTGTAAAATTAAGTTTTTTGGTTTATTTAGTTAGTTTAGGAGAAAAGTTCATTGTGATAAGCATTTATGTTGTTGTAAATCAATACTTTTCAAAATATTTCATCTTTAATTGCAGAGATAAATTATTCATTATCGTTAAAATTATTAAGCCTGCTATGTTCAATGCGAGATTGCAATACAGCGATAAATTAAACTTAACTCTTTATGATACAGTTTTAATCTCAGATAATTTCATCTTCTGCACGTCTGATCTTAACTCGCTTCTAATCGCCAGTATTTCAGCACAAACCCCGCAGCTACTTTTCAATTCAATTTCCACTTATATGTTATGCTAAACTAGACGCAGGTAGCTTTATAATGGAAATCTAAAGCAAGATTACAGATTTCCGGTCGTACTTTTCATCATATGAGTAAAATATATTCAAGTGGAACTTACGATTTCTTGTCGTAGGCGCATGAAGTTGTGGCCTCAAAATCTGAAAATAAAGATATAGTTTTAATTAATTGTTAGTTTATTAAATGGTACAGTTTGATAAGTAATGTGTAACCGTAGACGATTTACTTATTTGGAAGGTGGATAAATAATCTAATTCACGAAAGTGAATCTTTTAAGATTAAAATGATAAAGTCAGTAACGTTTATTTTTTACATTTGAATTAATACATACTTTTGCCGCAACTTTTACTTTTTTTATTAGCTTTACGGTAAAAAAATCTATGTTAATATTTTGAAACCAATAAACCATAATCTATTCTTTCTCAAAATACTTAAATAAGTTAATACTGACACTTCAAAACTTGACAATTTTTACGATACTGTAACATCATTACCGAGAACACGTACGATTCATTTTTTGCCCTCTCCTCTTTTTCAAAAACAAATGATATTACACGCTTTTTGTAATTACATAAGTAGCCAATATACCGGGTAAATGTTCACTTCAAGTAGCTCGTGTAGTTTTAAAAATCTAAAAATCTCAAGTTTTGAACAATTAATCCGTAGTAAACTTTTTGCCATTTACATAATTCTGATATACCTAAATCCCGATCGAATTTATTTAATTTATAATACAAAGTATCATCCCCCAAAACTATTCACGCACAATCACCCAGCTCTAAAAAATCCATACAATCCTACAAATTAAACGCAACTAATTCACCCAACCTAAACCAACTTCAAACAAAGCTCATCCTCAAAAAAAAAACTTCCCAATCCCATCAAAACACTCCATCTCCCCAAACTTCTAACTGACCTACATTCAATTACCCACGATGACATAACAAACTTCCAGCTCTTATTATGTCAGCGCAATATTTAAAAGCCAGCGCTCCAGTCACCCTTCCACTCTTTTTATACCCACACTTCAAGCACCTCGCGGGCAGCTCGCTCGCTCGAAGAAAATCGGCAAGATCGGCAAAACTGGTTTCGAATGTTCCGAGAGTTCTAAGCCCGCCAGCGGGGGCAGGCCGCGCGGCTAATGAAAATATGGGCTAACCGGGCGAACGAGAGTTCAAGCGGCGCGAGTGCATTGGTTCGATCGATTACGCGATCGCCGCGGGACCGGCTCGCTGAAGCGATTAGTCCGAGCGAAACGAGCTTTTCGTTTTCGTTGGCAAGGTTTGGCGAGTGTATCTGTGCCGGGGAGTGTAGGGTCGATGAGATGAATGTTTGTTTAAGATGTGGGTTTTGTACTGAAGAGCTGTTGGGAGATTGGAAAATACGTTTTTTTTTTACATTTTGAGCGTGAGTTTTCGAAATGTATATTAGTTACTCCGACGTGTTATCGAAAGATCTTGAATTACTGCTTTCTATTGGAATAGTATTTTTTTGGCGTCGATACAGAATAGGATAATATTTGAAATCTATACGCGGTAGCGCGAAAAGTAAGAGGATCGCCAGGCAGCAATGTACTTTTCGCAGGTGCATTAGCAGCTGGCAGATTTACGACGCTAACCTCGAAAATAAAGATTGCATTGCGACTTGTAAAATTGCAATTCTCTCCTGCTCATATACTCACTGCAGCAAGCAGATCCTTTTATTTTCACGGCATTTTAAATAATACGAGTATTCTATGAAAACGTGAAACATCGAGGTATCTTATTGAAGCGTGTAAACTGCATGCAAGAAAGAACACTTGGAAAATTCATTTTATTTCAGCGATACGGTGATTTAAACACTGAATAAAATTTTCAATAAACGCGATACTAAGCCGATTCTGAGATAACGTTAATAGAATGTCAGTCAAGCTGTAGCTTAGTTATTTCGTCTAACTTTATTTTGATCGTCTTTCAACGCAAATACAACATAGTGTCTACTAATATACATCCGTTAGTAATTTTTAATTTAGCGCTTGAAATATTTTGTTACTTCCTTTTAAATGACAATCAAACTCATTATCCTTTTAATAAGCATGTCATTACCACGAAAACATCCAACTAAACCATTCCTACAGAAATGAAAACAAGAAATCTCAAAAGATTCAATGAACCCATTGCCCAAAAAGATCTCACCAAAGCAAACCCTCCTAAATCGACATATCCAACAAACCGACAGTAATAAAACACTATAACAAACATGTCGACACAATAACATCCATACAATAAAGCGTCTCAAAAAAAAACGAAGGCAAGATGCAATAGATACACAGAAAGAAAAGACTTACGCGTGCGTGCCGGTAAAAAAAAAAGACGTTTCACAGGCCACTGAGCCTCGCGTGCGCGTGGCGCATGGGTATCTATATATCCGCAACGCGCGGGGTTTATCATACGCCGCGCAACTGCGATTAATTGCACTTGCGCCAAGCGAATAACATTAAGCGCGAAGAAAAAATGGATTTTCTCGAATTAATCGCTATTGCGGCCCGTTTCAAAACGATTGCCGAGTCTTGCTTGGTGAAAGAAAACAAGCGCTGTAATTGGATATTATGGGTGTTGGAAAGTTAAAGACTGCTGGGTTGATAATTGAACGGGTGAATTTCTGTTTGAGAGATGAATATGTGATGCTAAACGCTTTGAGCGGTTGTAGTTTTGCTTTGTTTTGCGAGGACTTTGATGGTTGATGTTTCGATTTCGAAAGCTGCGATGCGTAAATAAGCAAACATTGGCGCGAAGATTTGAATTGCAAAGTCTTGATTTACGTTCCATAGTTTTGTTCACATAAAAAATAAATGTTTAAATCTCATCAAAGGCACCTTTAAATTCAAACTAAAAATATCCCATAAAATTTACACTATCTTTAAACGCATTCTACAAATTTTTTTATTCACCCCTAAAGCAGCACGGTCCTCTCAAACTCCGCACGACCACATTAATCCACAAAGCTAGCACTCAACCTCCAAGAAAATCGGCATAATCAAGGCAGCGAGCAGAGAAAAAGAGATCAACCTGAATTACCCCCGCGTCATTAAAATTGAGTATTTTCCATGCTCCCGATATTACACGCTCCTATTTCAAAACCTCTCCGGCGCGACCTCGCGCGGATTATCGAAATATCGCCAATTATAAAAACGCATTATGCGCCGAGGAGCGCGCGGCGTTATTAGTCCGCGCGCTTCGCGTGTGAAAGCACATATGCGTATATACGCACGCGAGGAGAGAACTGTATGTATATATATGTAAGGTCGGCTGGTTTCGGCGACCTTCGCTGACCAGCGGTGCCTGGGAGCTTTCGCAATCTTGCGGCGCGCGGCGACGTGCTTACATCCGGTCGGTTCCGAGTTCATTTCTGTTTTGGTGAACGTTTTGGTATGGTACGGAGATTGTTGGTTTTTTTGGGGAATATTTGTTGGTGTGTAGCTGTGGTGTGGTTTAATAGGGAAATTTTTTTCTGTTGAGGTAGTTTTTGAGGCTAATGAGATTAAGGAACATGCTTTTTGAATATTTAAAATTTTTCGTGTTCTCGGATTTTGAAGTGTCGTTTAGTACCAATTTAAATTAAAAATTCAATGAACCGTTTTGCCTAACAAATTAGTGCTCTTCTTGGAATGAGATATTTTTGCCGACTTTCAAAATTCCGGCGTCTGTAGTAAAAGAAATTTGGAGCATCGATTCGTAAAAATTATCCAAAATTAGAAAGTGCGAGAGTACAGACTAAGATACTGCTAATTTATTTTCTTTTAAAATATTTTTAGTCAAAATAGTCTCAAAATTTAGATAAAGGAGTCCGCTAATGAATGACTACTTAAAAGCTAGAAAATATGATATTTTTAAAAAAGATGTGATAATTTGTAAGTAGCAGAAGTATTGTATTTTTGGTTTTAAACCGAAAATTCAAATTTAAATTTTTACACTTCCATAAACAGTCGTTTACTGTTGAATCTCCACAGTCGTTAAATAAAAAAGAGTGAATTTCATAAATAACACCATCTTCGGTTTAAACAATCTATATCCTCCAAAACAAAATGCAACAGACACTCAATCCCCCAAAAAACCAACAACTTTCGCTACCTAAATCAACCAAAACTTCAACGAACAACCCAACCTCATCAAAACCCCAACCCTTCCCCCATCAACTCCCAATCCCCATTAAAAAAAAAAATGAAATCTCTCCTCCGAAAGTTCAATCGCTTATCCTCCTCTCGACTCGCGCGCGTCACAGCCACATAGAAAAGCCATCAGCGTCGGCTCAGCATCGCGAAGGAGGCCGCTGGTAGAAGCGTGTCCCGTTTCGCGGCTCGCTCCGTGGGAGAGCGAGCCTCTTTGAAAGTAAACGTCCGCGCCGGCTGCTGCCTTAGAGCAGAGAAATTCCGGCGACGGGATGAAAAAATTTCGTTCGCTTGAAATTCGTACGGGGCCGTGTTTTTCGGAATGTGCGAGATAAAAGTGAAGGTTCTTCCACTAGTTTTTTTCTTTTTGCTCACTTTCCGCACTGGGTGGCTGATTTATGAGAGGTTCCTAATATTCGTCTTTTTTTTTGAGCGGGCCGGTTTTTGAGGCCCGCGCGGGATTCCCCCGGATCTGAATCTGTTTTGCATTGCCAGGAGGCGAGGATTTTTCGTGGATAGACTGCGCGATTTGTGTGTACGTGTCTGTGTATATATATTGACGTAATAAAAGCGCGCACAAAAAATTGTGTGAAAAATAAATTTATTTGGATGGAATGTTATGATACTTTTTGACGTCAGTGTACAGCGTTTTTATGATAAGACTGTCGTGGCCGGTAAAAAAGTCATTATTCATAAAAGTTTTTAAGTCTTCAATTACTTTATGCTGTATAGATTGCCAATCTTCCTTGATTTTTTTTTATTCATTTTTCTAATCATTAGTTATACTTTGTAGGAATACATTGATGTTTTATTAAGTGTTAGGCGTACAAAAAATATATGAAGTCATTTATGTGTTATATTTTGCGCATACACAATTTTTTAATTTTGAATTATTAGAATAGTAATATTAAAGAGATTATTGATAATTGGAAATAGAGAATATTTTGATTGATTACCTGCAAAATAAAAAGCAAAATGATTAAATTATTTCCGGATTCATGGGCCAGTTCATTATAAATGTGCATATTAAATAAAACCGTTCAATAATAATTTGCAATATTTTGACAAATGTGCAGCCATATAGCTCATTTATATTTGCGCATCCAATATATCGATAAAGGAATAATGTTTTATTAATAAACCAGATTATAAAATCTTAATATGATGAACTTCAATTCATCTTCCTTAGGTATCAAAAATTCTTATTAACCAAATTCTGATAAAAATCGTATTTTTATTTAAGGTTTCTTCAATATAAGCACCTTAACCTTGATTCTCAATTTTTGACCATCCTTGACTTTTAACTCGAGCCTCGTGCTCTGAACCCGCATATTAAAATATTCTGAATAATAAATATTTGTTTCAAAAGTAATATCGTTTTAGATAGATAGACTGAAATAGCAAAAATATTTATAGCTGTATTTATTATTAAAACAGCATTGACGCAATATCCACAGATACTACTATGACATTATACCAATATTAAACAAAATCATCAATCAACAACAACACTGCCACCAACTTTACTCAGCACTTAAAACAAACGCAAAATACTAAAATGCTACATTAATCTTAAAACTGATCACAGCAAACGCGCGTCTAGATCCTTCACACCACACCGCTCAAAAAGACACATGCTATCCTTTAACATCGCGCTCGCGGTATTCACGAGACTGCGACTCTACATATACATAAGTACCGTCGGATGCAAGTAGGTTAAGAGCGTCTTACGATATTCTATTGAAACAAGGCATTCAACGCGCGCGGCAACAGGAATAGAGAAGGCGCAGAGCAGCGCGCGAGCATTCGAAAACTTTCATCTTTTTAAATGTACGCTTGAGGTGAGAGATGCCCGGAGTCTCGCTGAAGAATTTCGTGTAAAAGGTGTCGTTGCTTTGAGAATAAGGAATGACGCTGGGCTTCTTTCTTTGGTTTACTTTTAAGATTTAGTCGGTTTGTTTTAAGTGGGTGTTGATTTTAAGGATGAAAAAGATTAGGCGAGATCACAAAGCTTTCTTTATGTCTTTTTAGCTGTTCTAGTAATTATGGATTTTCCGTTAGGATATTTTTACGTAAAAGTAATGGAGTCGTTTTTGAAATTTATTTATGAAAATATCAAATTCGACGTTGAAGTATAAAACGTGTGAGTTACGCGTCATACAAACAGGTTTTTAATCGATATTTATTTACATATATAATGATACTTTCTAAAACTCTTCTAATAAGCATCTTTAAAAAAAAAATCAATAATAATTCATGTTGGTTTATAGTAAGATGTTTTTTCAGCCTTAATATCCAAGATTATGAAGTCAGAAAAATTTCGTTAGTCAGTCATGTTTCAAATTCACTGACAATGGCACTTGCTGTAGCTAACTGAATCAGAAAACTATCTTATTCTCATATAATAAAAAAAAAAAAAAAAAAAAAAGAGCACAATAAAGTTGTAAGGATCATATTTCCATTAATAAATTTATTAATATAAATGCATTTTTAAATTGAGCCTACAATGCAGCATACTAAATTTAGTGATATAGCATTATCGTGAAAGCAGAATATAAAAACGGTACTAAAATATTTGGGTTTATTAGAATCTATATACTTCACATATATTAACCAATAACATCTTTTAAGCATCCCACTTATAAATGTCGTCAAACTACTATTTACAAACCCATAACACCAAACTACCAATACTACTTATATCCACCGCCAGTATTGTACCCAACAAACCCAAAACTCCACAAAAACCAAACCACACTCAACCACAAAACCTCAAAAAAAAAACACCCAATCAACAGTTAACCTCTCCTCCAA
>JAPYZA010000674.1:0-47110 GCA_030522685.1 Eupelmus azureus | reverse complement strand
CTTAGAGTTTATAACCGAAATTAGATTTACTGGAATAAAGTTTAATTTAAAAATAAAAATTTGTTAATAAGTTTCCTTGTCCCTCAGCCACCCAAAACAGGTAACAGACCATAAAAATCCAAAAAATTGCTAAACCTTTTAGGAATATTTACTAAAAAAAAAGTAAATTTTACTAAAAATTTAGGAAAAATTAATAAAGTTTTCGTAAAAATTCGTAAAAAGTATAGCAATATGTAATACTGATTAATTTTGCATTACACTTGTACTAGATTAAGATATCGATAATGTACATTTGTAACATGTAATATCTAGCTATTTTCAATACTAGTTCGAAAATAGTTATTTTCGGTACAAGTACGAGAAATTGGTTTCAACCTCCCCCGAGTGAAGCGAGGGTCAAAAGGTTACAAAAGATCAAAACTCTTTTCTTTTCCGAGTATCGAACACAATTTTTCAAATCTCATTTTCATTCCAGGAAGCACGAAAACAAATTTTGCAAACAAAGTAAAAAAAATTTTAATTATACTGTTATTTTCTTTAGAATTATACTTTCAAATAACATAATTAACTAAATAACTAAATAATTATATCACATAACAATATTTATATATACGTATGTGTAGTAAAACAGATAAGTGATAATTATGATTAAATTTGAGGAAACGAAGTCTCAAAAGCAGCGGATTTTAGTTCTTATCAACTAATTAATAATGATTCTGATGATAAAAAGGCAGAGTGTATACCAAGCTTAATGGTAAATTTTATTCTTTTACTAAAAGTCAAAAGTTTAAAATGTTTGCTCATACGCCTGTTAATAGCTTAATGTTGTAATTGATAAAATTGATAATCATACCTTAATGTTATACTTTATAAAATCGAACCCAATATTTTATTAATTATACCCTAAATACAATAAGCGTTGTCAATAGCATTAAACAAGATTCGTAACGCATCATCTAGCAATTTCAAAAATTAAAAAAACAACAGTCTCAAAAGCACCAGCGAATATCACGCGCTCTGCGCTCCACAAAAGGGTTACGCCCTGTAATGAATATTTCACTGGTCTAGGCGCACTTTACTTCGCTAGCGGTGTGAATTATTTAGCCAACGAAGGGCCCGTCTGAATTACGATTCGACGTTTTCCAACCCCCCCCCCCACCCGCGCACTTTTTTTATAGTTCGTTTCGAGCGTCACGCCGTGTTTTTTATGCACTTCGTAAAAGCGATGCGCGAGGATATGAAAATTAAATTTTAAATTAGCGTCGTCGACTTTGCTTTTTTTAATAGCTTTGTGGCCTGTAGTGTTGCTGTTGTTGATGAAAAAGTTGTAAGAGTAAAGGAAGATTGTTCCTTTATTGGCGTGCGCGTGCTCGTTGAGAGGATGCTTATAGTAAATTTTTTATTTTTCAAGAAGGTCTGATTGTTGTTTTTAGTTTTAAACTAGTCTTCAATAGATTTAACTTAGAGGAACTTAGACTATGAATTTAGAATTTTTCGTAATCTAATTTTTCTTTTTTGCAATACTATAATAAAGATTTAATTTTCATAAATTTACGGTTACATTCCTTCATTTTTAATTTTCTAACGATGATGTGAGTGGTTTCAGCTTTAAATAACTCTAACATAATTGATCACATTATTTCGATATCACCTAAAAGAAAATATTTTTCAATTCAAAAATGTAATTAGCATTACTTATTAACCCATCAGCAACCTACAAAAAAAACCACATCACTTCATTAACATTAATCCCGAAAAAGCGTGCCAGTTACGAACAAGCTCCACTCACGACATATCCCTCATAATACATCCCAGCAAGAAGCTTACAAAGGAGCATCACTGGGTAATTGATATTAATCGTAGAGAGTGCCGCGCGCGTTGATCGTGGAGGCAACTTGCGCATCAATTTTCGCCCTCTCGGAACTTGGAGCGCGGCACGCTGCTCATCACCGCAGCCTGAAATCCAACGAGCTCCTTATACACAACGTCGGCTCCTCCGCTCACGTCTTGGACAGCTGTAACGCGCCAGGAGCGCCTGTCCCACTCTCGGAATACCCGCGCTCTATTGGCCGACTTTCGAAGATTCGAGCGGAAACTAAGTTGCAGTACTTGATGCGCAATGATACGATCCTCCTTTGATCACTATGCACTCTCGAATTCTGAATCGGAATAATTATTATTGATTTTCTTAGTAGGTTATGCTTTTAGTATTAGTTAATTAATTTCTTGGAAAATCAAAAATAATATAACTGAAATAATTAGTAAAATTAACTCAGAGTTCCGTGTTTTCATTACTAAAGAGATACACTCGGAAGATAAAAGACAGGTGGTACAACAGTTACAAGAAGAGGTTTAAACCTCCACTTTTCATCAGCTACATGATGTATCTTGTTATTATAAATTGTAATTACAAAATTAATGTAACTTATAATTATAGATAACTTGTAATTAAGCAAATCAGTAAATGCATCCTGTCAATCTCTGGAATATTCTTTTTCGCAATTTTAAAAAATGAGTAGTTTCAAAATACTGGTACGATGAAGTCAAAATATTTAAAATTTCGACTTCATTCTTTCTTTTTCGATTTCATTAGCCGCAGCGTCAGTAGATAATATAACGTCGTACTCTCTTGACTCCCTCCAAAAAGCGTCTTCACGCCGATAGGTACGTATACAGTGCGTACTCGGCTAAACAAAGACAGCGCTTGGCTCTTGGCGCGCAGTGCCGTAAATCACGGAGGACATTTTCCTTTATCGCATTATGCAGATTTTTTCCGGAGAGATAAGGCGCTCCGGAGTGCTGCACGCGCGATACTCTAGATTCAGTTGCAAAAAAGAAAAGAATCTAAAGTAAAATCATGCGCCGCCTAGTATGCGCATCCTAGTCGAAAATAGCATTTTGCAACGAGCGAAAATTTCCTTGGGAACGGGTCACCTGTACGGCTACGGGAAATTGCGTCGAGGCTGTAAGTACTTTCGAGAAAAGTTTCCAACATAAATCCTATGAATATAACTTTTTCAAAAAATCAAATTAGATGTAAATTAGACATTAAAGGTGTGTGCTCGGAACAGTTCACGCAAACGGGCTGGAATCTGCATTTCCTTAAATGCCACTTGAGAGTTTCGTGACTTCCGATACATCTCGTCAACAGATGGAATGCAAAAAAGAGAGAGAAATGGAAAGAAGGAAGCGAATAAAAGGGGGAGTCGGAGGTGTTGAGGAGCGCGGAGGGTGGCTACAGGAAATGACAGACTGCCGGAGAACGCGAACAGGCGAAATTGCCGCGCGCGCGCGCGCGATGGAAAAAAGGGCTGCCTACCGGATGTGAGTAATTTCTCTCCTCGAGTATGTACGACGCAGGTATGATTTTCTTCGTGGAAAAAATTTCAACACTTTCCAGGTAAGCTTGAATTCTTGCGATTTGGATTTTTAAGCTCGAGGTTGGATTTTACGATTCTCTGTTTCTTAAATACTATTTCTTCCTTGTAGCTGTATTATTTTTATTAGGTGATAAGCTGAACCAATTAGCAAGATAGTCCATGCAAAATGTAAGTAAAAGAGTAAGTTTTAGTAATAGCTATGAATTTTGGTCAATCACTTGACAGATAATTATTATATTCAATAACTGATATGTCTATTTCAATCTTTACAAGATATCATTTCAACGTACTTTAGATCATAACTACCTTTTCCCAACTATTCCCATAAACATCCATTTTGAACAGCTTATTTTTTCAGCGCACCCAAAAAATCACTCGGCTGCAATTGAAATAATTGTGGAGATCAACGTACCTAGTCGAGTGCACGATTGTCTGACTGAATGCAGCCTCGCGTTTCTCCGCAGTAGCTGCGCCATTGTTGCGGTGGCTCACTCCCAAAAATGCGTCTGCGTGTCTCGCCTGCGGCACTCACCAAGGCGCATTCTCTAGTTGCATTTGTAAGTGGAAGTGACGCATTGTACTTGTCGCAAGATTCCCAGTTCTGAATTTTTCGCTTTCTCGGGTCACTGGAGGAGCCAACTAAGAGTGTATCGTCTGTTGTTTCAAGTACACTGTGCGTCGACTTGTGAGTATAAGAATCAAGGCGCGTATACGGGGAAGCCACTAAAATTTTACTTTTTAGTTCTTACTTTTCGATTCTGGATTTTACTGTAACGGATGTCGATTGATGTGATCATATGCATTAAGTATTTAAGCGAATATAGATTTGCCTCAGTTATACGAAACGAAACTAGCTAGATAGTTCACCGTCAATAAAATATTATTAAAATCATTATTATTTTAGTACCTATGTAAGAAAACATACTAAAAACCTTAATGAAGCGCACATATTAAGATCTCGAGTCGAAGCTTTGGTATCATACAAAAGCAAGCCGGCAACGCATCCGTTCCTTCTGCAAATGAATATTATTCATAGGGGCGCTCGGCGACTCATAATCGTGAATTACGTTACTTTAAATTCCCGCGCAAAGAAACGCAAAGCGGCAGACGAAAATAAAAGCAGGCGCACCGCCGCCATTCCAAAACTCGTAAAAAATTGAAACAAAGAACGCTAGGAGTCGTCGTAGCTGCAGCTCGCTCGCGAGACCTTATGAATAAACATCGGTCTGCCGTAGGCGCCACGCGGCGCAACTGGCAATTATCCCCGACGGGAAAAAGTTGTTACTTTTCGGGGGAGGAGCAGGAACGGCTAAAAATGAAACAGTGCGCTGCTGCCGGCTCACGTGTCTTCCGATATTCTCTTTTTTCTCCCTTGTATTCTTCAGGCCACAGCCGTACGAGCCGCCGACACGTGAAATGCCGACGAGCGGCGCCGCTCGAGCCGGCTGCAATTTCGACCCGGATATATGTGTGCGTACAGGTGATGTTTAAGCTTAATCAATAGAAGGCTAATTAACGCAGGTTTCCAGGTACAGAGAAAGAGAGAGAGAGAGCGAATACGTTTCGAACTTTGCTGTTGTTTTGATGTACTGCTGGTGCGGAACTGCGAATCATGACTGATATGAAAATGGATCTTCATTGCAATGACAAAGCGTTGATGTTGCACAAAGAGAATTACGATATTATAAATTAGTATTAAAATAATATATCGATCGTACTGTGAATTTTTGTTAATATATTAACTTATTGACAATAATCTAAATCATTATTAATATTACTACTAACACTAAAAGATTTAAAAAACCGCGATTCAATATTGTTACTATGAGTAATTAATGGAACCAATTATACGACGAGCTACTACTAAGATCGTAAGCTAATATTGTGAGCTAATTCAATTCAGAAGTTAATATAAAAGAAGTTAATAAAAAAGTGGCCTTTAACTGATTATTAATTATTGAAGAATAAAGTTTTTTCAAATTAAAAATATGTGTTCGTTAGAAAAATAAGCCAAACAAACTTACAGTACATGTAATCACGCCATAAATATCATTGTATGTATTAAATAATATAAGCCTATTTAGTTTGACTAACATTTGACCAATTCCGCCATCACTTACATTTGTAAGCAAGTTTAAAACATCGACATTCATAACATTTGTAAACAAGCTTAAAACATTGCTTTTTATTCCGTAAAAATTTTTGATAAAAAATTCAACTCTTCCTCTGAACTAACTAGCTAATCAAAAGCAAACGATACGCATTATATATACGTATTTCGAGAGACACTCAAACGCAGCAGAAGAGACTTCATGAAAATTTCAGTGAGCGAGGATACACATTCCACTCCTATTATAAAGGGAGGCTGGGGGTCAGATACTTTATGTTCGTCGAGTTTTCCGAGACATTAAGCGAGCGAGCACCGGGGGAAATTCATGAGACCATCCTTTTGATGAGAGAAATCGAAATCGGCGAGTAGCGCAAAATGTGTGTACATGCCCGCACAAAATATTCATTTTTATCGTCGTTCACTGACTGATTGAAAATTGCATTTATCTGAGTTTTAATAGCTTCATCTATATTGGGTTCGAAAAACTATCTATTTTCGGTGATATTGCGATTTGAATCATATAGTCGGCACTAAATATGAAAAATTTATATATATTTTGCTTTCTAAATAAGGAAACTCTGGTTTGGTAAATTTTTTTGTGAATTTGATTACATCATGTGTTAACGTAATTATTGATTATTAATATGCAGAGTTTAACGTTACTTTTTCAATAATTTACTTTATTTTAAAAAAATTTCATGTTATCTTCATTTATTTAATGTCGTTTTTCACTATATTTTACGATATTATAATTGTTTCTTTTTTGGCGTTACTTTTCGATACATTCACATGATTTTTCCTAATTGAACGTTTCTTTTAAAATATTTCAAAATCATTTTTCTTGTGAGTATAATAAAAATGTTAAACATCCCTGGACAGCCCTTACATCCCTGACTATTCGTTATTTCGCAGAATTTTATGTTATTTTATCCATTTTGACAATTTTATGTTATTTTTCTTAACGTAATTCCAGGTTTACAGTGATATTTCTGATTCGCTAATCATTGGTCCATTATGTGAATCGACCTGCTTATGCTGACCGCCTACTGAACAATTAACTCACGCTGCAGTTTTCGGAGAGAAGCGCACAAGCGAATTGTTTCGGACGCGAGCGGTCCTTTCTTCCCATTTTTATTCTGGCGAAATTAGCCGAAGAGAGAAGTAGAAAATCGCGCGTGGATGCCGCAATGCGGGGACGACGGTGCGCTGTGGTGTACGTAATGTCGAGCGCTAGACTACTGTGCGGGCGTGTACGCTCGATTCGAGAATTCGTGACCTCATCGGCTTTCTCTTTCCATTTTAAAGTTTAAGTTACCATTGTTAAAGACTTGATTTCTTTCGGTTTTTTATACAAGCTGAAGAAGATGGCGTGTGTGATTTTATTATTATTTACATTTTGGTATTTCAAAAATTTATTTAAAATGTTGAACAATCTGCTCAAAGCGTGATTAAGTCAGTGAATAATTATTGACGATCTTATAAATGAACATGAGTCTGATAATTAAAAGTTATAAGTAGAAACTGTAAATTAGTATTTTGGTTTTAAACTATGAAATTTTCTTCGGATAATTAATCTTAGTGCTCAGTGGGGTACGTATAGGTTTAAAATATGTGTATGAAAATCAATAAAACATGAAAGTTGAAATCGATTGCGCCCTGGTGCGGCGCACTGAAAGCCAATCAAAGAAACATTAAAAGATATGTACGCTGTTCAAAATACTGTTATTTGAAATTAAGGTCAAGTTAGTATTAACGACTTAAGGAATTATATCTATTTTATATTAAAACTAATTTGCAATAACAATGATTTAAAAAGAAAAAACATTATACGTCTTTACTGTTAATGTCACTTCTATAAGCTTTGACTACCAAGTATCATAATTAAGTTATAATTATCAAATAAACATGTATTATCAGAAATTTTTGTATCATTTTTACTTACCGGTTTTCCATCCTGCACTTGCCGTCTCTCGTCTTGCAGTTCGTCTTGAAATCATTATAGATTTTGGTACAGGGTTTCGCGCGACAGAGGTTTAGAGCATGATTACACGTAGGTAGGGACTCAATTGGATATGGATCCGTTTCTGTAAAAAAAAATTTAATATAAAAGTTAATATTTGCTTTATGCTAATGAAAAGCGTTTTATTATTTATAACTGTGAAAGTTATCGTCGTGGAAGCGAGTTATTCTACCGATAAAATGGATTCACATATTAATATGCTTTTTACTCATCCAGGCTTTGATAATCATTTCGAGAGCTTTTCCAGCAATTATTAAAACAATGTTATTTATTTTAAATCGCTCGGTCGTTAACATAAATAACTTGAATTTGAGAAATTTATTTTTATATTCTGATTCGTTGTCAATACGTTTCATTTTCGACAAAACCATAAACTACATCGCTAAATTTCATTTTTTTATATTATGTTTTTTTTTATATATATATATATATATATATATATATATATATATATATATAATAATACAAATAATAATTACAAATTGACGTAAATTTATTTTTTTCCGTAATTAGATCATACGCGATAGGAGACTACATAGTTTAGATTCGGCAGCGAAAATAAATAAAAAAATTAAACACATTAAATTTTTATAAAGGGATTTTATTTCAATTTCTGAAATTTTGGTAGAATTTGTTAACACATAAAAATCAAACCATCAAATAGTAATTTGAATTCTCACTATTGATTTTAAATTAAGTATCGATTAAAATAGTAACTTAAAATTAACCTTCACTTTTGCATAAATAATTACTTCCTGCCTAATGGAACTTAACAGAAAGATTGGAACAAAATAGGAAATATAAATATTTTTATAATGATTTTAATTAGCAATATTAGATATCGTTTAAGCGAAAAAAGGAGAAAAAATACAGTCGAGACTTTTCAACATCACTAATGAAAATTGATCCATTCGCGCACCGCGTCCTCGCAGCATTGAAATCTGATACATGTATGCGTGCATAATTTACGATCCTCATAAACGAGTGAAACGTCCACGCAAATTGAAGATATAGGCTTCAATTATAATTTAATTTGGTTAAATAAAATAATACATTGAAACCCATTGCGATTCATTATCGTTTGTACTATCCGTCATACTTGTAATTTTGTAAAATAAATAAATGTTATTATTTAATTTTACCATTTTACAGTGCCAGAGGTATGAATTCGAAACTGAAATTTTTTATTTAAAATTTTAACGAGTATATTCTTTCTTATAATAGATAAATAATAATTTATAAATATATTTTACCAATTTTTTATCGCTATTTAAGCGCTACATTAAGTCCGAATGAAATCTATAAAATATTAAGTTTCTATTATTTTTAACCTAGCTAAAAGTTTTGTGAGTTAATTTAAATTGAATTGGGTGCTTCTAAAATATACGAAAATGCTACGACTTAGTTTTCAAATTTCGGTATTATTTTATAATAAAGTTATGACTATAATGCGTACGAAATTTAAATTACATATTTGAGTAATTCTTTGGAACTTTAAATTTTTTGTTTACTAGGTTTTAGAACAATTTAAAAGTATATAATTCAGACTTCAAGGTAGCATACATGTGATTTAAAGTTTAAACTATACATATTCAAAGACCTCAAATTTTGATATTGATTTGAAAATAGTTATTCACGTATTCAAACGTCAACATTTGACACAGACCATTATCAAAAACTTGCATAGAAAACGATAAAGAAAGTATTATTTGTATTTGCATATAATTAAATTTCGTAAATGATTATTCTCCGATCAATATCGAAATTTGAATATTGTGCTATTTCTTGACACGAGTAGTTTAAGCCCCGCTCAAGTGTGGGCCAATTTAGCAATGTTAATTATAGACCTTCAAAATCCACACAAAACATCCGATAAAAAAAATCACGGGCACCAAGAATTCACAGAGTCTCGGACACTTGAATAATTCTGGCACATGTGGAGACTAGCTTCTAAATTATGAATCACCCGCTGTGTGGCTCGTTAGCTACTGAAGATGGAAAAAACTCGGGTGGTCGTTAAAAGCATTTAAATTTGGCCGTTCACCGAATTTTTCCGAATTAAACTTTATGTCGTCTAGAATTAACGACTAGCAACGCTGGTTTTCGTTAATGAAGGAAGATCTTGCCTCCAGCAATCGCGCGCAGCACTTCGTTAAGCGCGCGGGCGCACGAGAGAGAGGCAGCGTCGTTTATTTCTGCCGTTATGGAAGCTCGTTTTGTTATGCTGGAGGGGTCGCTTACTTTTTTACTGTTTTCAGTGAATTAAAGTTAATTTTTTCTCTCTATATATCAAGAATCGACTGTTGGCTTTTCTGCAATTAACCGTAATGATCAGCTTTTCGCTGACGTTAAAAAATAAAATGTATAAATTTGGCTTTCTCAAAAGGCACTTTTTTATAAATTTAATCATTTTGAAAATAGATTGTTTTAGTCCTTCGTTACTTAAAAATCAATTTACAAAACGGCTTATCTCTATCTGTCTCACCAAATCGCACGTAAAAGACAGAAGCTGCAGGCAAATCCTAGCTTCTCTCAAGGCAGCTTGCGCATTTCCCAAACGGAAATCATAAACTTGTTTCGAGCATCCGAAAGAATCCCCCGCTAATCTCCGCGCTCCTCTGTTCGCCGAAAGAGAGCGGAAGCTCGCCGAGAGAAATCCCTTCCCAAAATATCGCGGGATGTAAATCCTGCTTGCTCCCCCTCTCGCTCACGCCATTACCGGATGTATTCGGCTGATCGAAATTTCATTGGTCGGAACGCTGGGAAAATATTCGCCACGGAAACGCAATAAAATGTCTTTCTTCTCGGTGCTCTCCTTTTTGCGTACCGCAACAGTAAGAGAGAGAGAGAGAGAGAGAGAGAGAGAGAGAGAGACGCGCGGATGCGCACGATTTATCGTGGGGACGCGAGCGTGCAAACCCGAGGATCATTCGAACGTGCTTATGCGAGTGTCGTCGCTGTTCTTAAAAGTCGTTCAAGGGATATTAGCTAACTACGCGGAAGCACGGTAATAAAGTGTATTTTCTTTGTTTATTTCTTTTTTAAATTTATAAAAATAAATTGTAATAGAAAGCGTTTACTATATCGATTGTTACTCATATTTTGCTGGAGTTTTACATCTGATGAAATCTTTTTTTGGATGTTATTAAAAAATACAAAACATACGTAGCATATAAAAATAAAGAAGATAAATTCGTTAATTTGCATGGATCTCTACAGCATAAAAATCTCGCTAGCTAAAAGTACTTTTGTTTCAATAAAAAGTTGCTTTTAACGAACAATATACATGTTATAGGCGAGATTTGAATAATGCAGCTTAAAATCAATAGTGAAAATTCACGCTATACACAATAGCCTCTTCACCCGACATATTCTCTGTCCCGTATATTCCCTAAAATCGTCCGTATCCTCAAAGTACAGACAGAGAAAATAAAAAAGAGAATAGAAAAAGGTGAAACGAGAAAGAGAGCAGACGAGCATCGGGAATTATCCGTGAATCGTTTGGAAGTTCAAAAGACTCTAGGGGTGAGGAAACCTGACGAGAGAACGAGCCCTCTAGGAAAATGAACAATGGGGAAAAGAAGAGTCGCTCTGCTCTCTTATGTAAGGAGATAGAGTAGAGTAGAGACGAGGTCGGCAAAGAGAAAAAGACGATGAAGAGAAGACTCCAAAAAAAAAGATGGCTGCGGTATAAAAGAGAGTGAGCGAGAGAGAGAGAGAGAGAGAGAGAGAGAGAGAGAGAGAGGAGGGAAAGAATCACGTCAAAGATACCGCACGTCTTTTGTTTCGGAGTCACTCTTTAGAGTTTAGTTAAATACTGAATTCGCGAGCCTACGCTCACGATACACTCTTTGTACTACCGCTACTGGTATCTTGCGTCTTCTGCCTTCTAGCTTGTTATTTTTGTGCAATTTTATTAGTAGATCTTTAATATAAACTGAATTCATGCTCAAAGTTGTACTAACTATACCCGTTATTTAAACAGATCACCTAATATAACAGTAGAATAATATGGAAGTTTAAAAAATCAATACTCAAATATTTCCGACTAATTAGCAAAATTAGCAATAAAAAAATATAAAAACTTTTTATAATTAGTTCATTATATGTTTTATAATTTTTGTTTATAATTTCGGCTTGGTCACTTCGAATATTTTTACAGACACGGTTCAAAGATTTTGATTGTGGTTAATCTCCATTAATTATGGAAACAAACAGGAACAAAATCAGCAAAGTTGATTCGCGCCAAACAATGAGCTCAAGCTCTCTCCTCGTCATATAAATACAACCAAATTGCTTCAGTCTATTTCACATTAATCGTACGAGGGTAACTGCTGCTCTGTGCGCGTGGAGCATTGATGTTTTCACGGTCGAGTCCACGGAGCCCTTAATCTGCTTTTCAATAAACAGTGTACTACCGATACGCGTATAATCGTCCATCCCCTTCGTGAGCCATTAATCCGATCAATTCGTATAAACTAATTGAATTCGCTCGTGATTCACTGTTATTTGAGTGCACGCAAATCTTTTTTTTTCATTTTTGATTAGCCTCTTTGAAAGATCATGGCAGAATCGGCTTGAATATCATCAAAGTTTCACGCGGATTCAGGGACAGCTATGATTTTATTATGGACTAGTAAATGTTCATTTACTCGACTTGTATAATTCTATAGGTTTATCACAAAAGTTCATACGATTAAGTATAAATCATTAAAATAGTTGCATTCCAAAATAACTCCTTTTTAGATCAGACTCAAAATAAGAGGCTAGAGAGTATGAAAAGAGATTTCAACGACGCTTTGAACACTGTTCTAGTTCCATTAAATGAGTCCCTTTTTCGAGATATAAGCTATGAAATTCTAAGAAAAACGCTTTTTTTAACGGTCATAACATTAATATTTTAGAATATGAAATTGCTTACCAGCCTTCCTTATCAACAAAGTACCTTCTTAATTGAAGTGCTTTTCAATAGATTTAGCATTAGATATCAAAGGCAATTTAAAATATGAAAACCACAAGGAATTTAAGCATCAACTCAAGCACTAATGACAATAAATAAAATTTTTCAATTTTTCGAAACAGCTTCTGTTTGCAAAGAGTAAAAGTTCAGCCGGTCTAATGAGCTCCCTTGTAACGAATAAAATTATCATCTCCGTGTGCACGGGAAAATGGAAAATATGTCCTATATTTCATCGCGGCGCCGCGCTGCGCGAGTTATTTATACGTGTGAAGCAGCCCTGCTCCCAATTTAATTACGAACATAACCTGAAATTAATTAGAACGCGCTTGCAGCTGAAAAAAATAAAAAGGTCGCCGTAGCGAAAGACGACGAGGCACGCGTTAACGCGTGTCTTACGCGTACATGTGCATTCAGTGCGGCGCGTTGCGCGAATAGAACAGAAGTAATCGGATTGGGCGCGAAAGTTTGGGCCCCGGCACAGCGGACTTTTCATTATGCACCGTCCAAATGTAATTAAGCTCCCAGAATGAAAAATGCTTTAATTGCGCAACTTGTTTAGTCCGAGCGCGAGCCCCTTTTTCTCATCAACTCCGCCTTTCTCTATCTCGATGTACGTCGAAGCGCAGACGAGACGGCGCACTTATTTATTTTTCATTCCATCTTTGTTCCTCCGCATTCAGTCACCCTTTCAGAGTTGCTTACTTTTAATTGCAGATAATATTGCAAGGAGAATATTCGTCTTATTTCAGAAGGATAAGATCGCGGCGAGAAGCGTTGCTCGAACGTTTCGTGAAAATTACATTTTTTAAGAGATTAGAGAACAGTAATGGAATTAAGTATTATTGCCAATTTTTTTTTAAACAGTAATAATAATAATAATAATCATTCTTAAAATTAAAAGAGCAACATACTTTTTCAGAAAGCAACAGACTTATGTAAAGACTCATTGATAGGGAGTGATTAATAGATGTTATATGTTAGTATAAGTATAAACAAATATTTATGGAAAACATAAAATTATTTTAGTTACATGGTACTTTAATTTACATTGAATTGTGGAATTATACAACGAGGTTACACAATTTCAAAATGTTCTTACAATTCCTTTAAGCATATCAATAAATCGGAATTTAATAAAAATATTGAGTTACAGAATTATGGATATAACGGTATATTTTAAAGTTTTTCATTCTTTACATACCATACACATTCATGTCGCTCATCAAATTCTCACTACTTTGGCACTCAGGTAAAAAAAAGTCACCAGGTATAACCTCACGTATAATTAATCAATATTTCAAATATACCGGGCAAAATTATTTCCATCTAATTGGAAGTATAGTGGACTAAACGTTATTTATCCTGTCGTAAAATTTTTCGTGCAAAAACGCGCGCGGGGTAGAAGAGACCAATAACCGGAAAGTTGCTCGTTTCGGAAAAATGGCGCGCTCAGCCCCAGCGGCCGTTAATTAACTCTCTCGGCAAGTGGTGAACGCGAAAGCGTTCGAGGGCTCCGGACTTTAATCGCGCTCGAGCTGTGTGGAGACAGAATTACGCTAGCAAAAATTCGCGACATTTTTTCGCGTGCATGGAGCTACGGGAAAATTGGCTGGCTATTGGTTTTGGAATGAATGAAATAATTAATAAATCAGTGCACATTCTCTACTGGTCGGAATCGACCGCTTAGTTATTTAACGATAAGAGCGTTGAACTCTTGTTCGAAAGAACTGAATTAATTGAGCGACGAAAAACGTAGGAGCTGGAATCTAAAATAGCACTAAGTAATTTTGTCTGATTTGCGATCTACTAATAAGGTTAAAGTTTTATAAAAAAAATTTATTAAAACTTCAATAAAAAATAATTAATTAGACATGCTCATTATAATTTCGTTAGACCTTATTTAGGGTCTAATTGATAGCAAACTAAAATTCAAAATTAATAATAAATAATTTATTAAAATGGTTTTGTTCTAATATGGACTTACAGTTAATTTAGATAGTATTCATAAATAATGTTTTTCCACTATTTTTTGATCCACAAGAAATTTGCTTTTATAAATTAAAAAAAAAATTTATTTTCGATTTCAGGATTTCTAAAATTTTAAAAGCTAAGACAGACTTAAATTTTTTTTTTTAAAGTTCGTATTTAAATTAACTTTAAACGATAAATAAGAAAGTATTCAACTCTGCCACTATTTTTCCCTTACCTTTCTTGTTGACGTAGATGCAGGGATGATCGAAGAGGAAGTCGCGAAAGCTGTTGCACTCGCGATCGACGTGGGGTGGGCGGCACAGGCAGGTCGGCTTGAAGTACTCAAAGGCCTGCAGGCTCCTCAGGGCTGCCTGGCACTTCGTCACTGTCACCGTCGAGCACGACACTGTGAATTAAAGGACGCAGATTTTTAGCATCGGAAATATTTTATTATTTTTATAGGTAAGCTTATTAGAGAATAAAGTTTGACAGCTTCAAAAATCTGCCTTAATTATTACGCATCACATATAAGGGAATGGCTTACATTATTATATAATCGAATTCATAGTAAACTATTTTTAAACTTAAGAAACTGAATTTTATTTCTGATGTTAATGTCTTTTAAGCATATAAAAACTCGTATAAGTATTATTTTTGTACTATTGGATTACGGACCAAGCATTATATCAAGACTTTTAAATAGTTTTCATTGCATTATTTATTTCATAAAACGTACAATCGATTCAGTGTTTTAAATTAATTAAAATTGCCTGAAAGAGAAAAAAGATAATTAAAATAATTAATATAATTCAAAGTATATTATGATTAATAAATTATGTATAATAAATTATAATTGCTCCATTATTGATCTTTAATAAATATTGGTTTCTTTATTAAAAGTGTTACATGAAATCCTTGTTTAATTAAACACGTATGCAGGTTAGTGTATTAAATTACAAAGTAATTCTAACTTTTAATATTATTTTTACTTATCATTTTTATGCATGAATAAGTTATTGCAAGCAATGAAGTAATTACAAAATAATCATATTAATATAATTTATTTTTATTTCGATAAATTACTTTGATCATTCTGACTGTGATGTCATTTCACTTTGAGAATGCAGAAACTAATAAATAGTAAATGCTTACAAGTATATGCTATAAGAAATTTTTAATCAATTGAAAAGTTTTTTCACAAAATATTTATCGTAATTAATGACTTTAATAGTTTAATTAACAAAGTGGATATTTTAATAAAAAATAATTTATTAAAAAGCAGTGGATACGCTAGTATTACACTAGTATTACAAATTTATTTATAGTATTAATAATTCACGTCAACTTTTGTAAAATATATTATATTTTATATAATAAAATATATTTATAGAATAAGTACTTTAGATGATAAAAATTTTTAAGTTACAAATTCTGAAAAAGCTAAATTACAACCGAATCTGACTTGTAAATAATATCACATTGTAAAAGTCTATAGATCTCACATTGAAAATATGTCACTAATCATCAAAATATTGGTTTTATTTTCATATATCACATTTTAAAATAAAACATTTACCGTACATAAATTTTAATTTATATTAATTATAGAAAAGTATTAACAATCACATGAATTAAAGACGAATTTTAAAAGCATGATTTGGGATAAAGTAAAATCGAGTACACGTAAACACATCACGTATGTTATTTTATGTAAATAAGCGTATATTATTTTAGTTTACAGCATCCACACGGTATATTATTATCAGCAGATTTTAACGATAATCTTCTATTTTAAACATTATTAAAAAGCCTAAATAAAAATATAAGCAATTACATAAAAATATTTTCTTAATGGATTTTATCATCATGAAATATACTAAAATCGATTTACGCTTTTAACAGAATAATAAATGTGAATTTAATTAACTATTTATTAATGAATTATAAAATGTTACCTATATGTTTAATTCTTACTATAATTTCCAAAATGGAATTACTACTTATAATTGTAAACATTTATAAAACAAAAAAAGTTTTCGTTAATTAAATAACGCAATGTTTTAATATACTAATACGATTATTTGGAACACCATCGTAATCTTCTCTTAAAAAAACTATAACAGAAAGTTGAAGCCTCTATAGACTCGACTCTGGTTGGTCATAGATAGATAGATAAATTTTATTATTTCACAAATTAAGTACAAAGTAAAATCAGTTTAAATATAATGCCTATTAAGGTCATTTTAAAATAAACGTGATAATCAAGTTTAGGTTAAGTTAGATGTAGGGCGCGCGTGGCCTGCTCGATCTAACTATTATAAGAGTAAAAAAAGTCAACTGTAATCCTGAGTATGCGAGGCAAATATTATTTATAGTACTAAAAATGTATAAATTTAAAATGTGTGTGAATTTTTATGTAATCATCTCAAAAAGTGTATTCATTAATCCTTTGCAAATACTTCACAATGCATGGAATAAATGCACAATCGACAGATATTAAAAAGAATGTCTTTATGTCTTTACTTCATATAAATCGTGAATCTTTCTTCACAGTTACTTCCCTCTTCAACCCCTTTATATATCATATCTCCGATGCAGAGAGAAGACGAAGCAAGCGGCCGGATATAACTTTTGCGACGCGCACGCTAGCTCGCTCTATCTTAAATTAAACATTAACTTCCACTTGCTCGGGCGAAATTTTACTTTTCACTTTGTACACTTCCACGGCAATTTCCCCATTGCCTGTCTTTCCTCTGAATCTTCTTTCTCGCTCCAGTCCACTACTCTGTGTCTGTTCTCTTCTTTTTTTTGCGTTGCTTTTCTCGCGCCGTTTCTCAATATAATCGTCCTATCTTGTTTTCCGAGCCTACTTATTATTTAATTTCTTTGCTTCTATTTTTATGATCTCACAATTTTCAGACTTCCGCTGTTCTTTGATTGTTATCCCGTTTTTCACTTAAATCTTTTATCTTACTGCTAGTTATTTGCTTTTTAATTTTTTTTTAATTTTCTTTACTTTTTATCTTTTTACTTTAATAACTCAAATTTCCATTTTCTAAAAGCATAATTTATTCTTAAAAATTGTCTACTCTATGCTTTCTTGTTTACTTTTTTTTTTAAACTAAGACATATTTGTTCACAAACATAAAATATTGTAAACAATCATAAATAAATTTCTATAAAGTACAGAATTAAATAAATTCAAAATATAAAAAACAAGATTTTTACACTTACGAATCAAAAGTGGCAAAATTGAACAAAGCCAAGATTGTCTCTGATTATAACAGTTGAGGAATATTGAAAGTGACTACGACAATTACTGTAAGTAAATAGAAAAGATAGGAGACTTTTTAATATTGCGAAAGTTTGGGATATTGGATACACTTCCCTGCAAAGAACGGATGCTCGGGTTCTCGTTTCGAATTTTCGCAATTACGCGAAGTCTCAGAATTATGACGGATAGCGTGTTGAAAAGGAAGAGCGGAAAAATTGGTAGGTTTAATTTTGATACTCGTGTCGAAACTGAAAGCAAGTTTAAATCCACTCGTTCTTTTTGACACAGGGATTTAAGTGGACGAAGATGAGTTAAATGTTTTATCGATTGCTTCAGGATAGCGTGTACTTGACGATTGATCGGTTTCTCGAAGTCCGATTAAGAGATTAGCTGTGGGAGATATCTACAATAGTACAATCATAGTTTACAGGAAATTCAATTTGTGCAGAAAATAGATTTAATCCTTTCAAAAAATGTAATTCACGCTCATAAATAATTTTTCATTATTCAAAAAAAATTAAGTCTAACCATATCGTCAAAATTTAGGTCGAGCACAGTTCCCCTTTCAAACTACAATCCCCGTCATTTCAGTTGACCGCGTCGAGCCTAGAGAAACCGAAAGACCGCAAGCACCGCAGCTAAGAAAGAAACGAACGGACCTGGAGAGTGCCAGTTCAATAATGCAGACCAGAACGCACGTTCGTACTACTATGCCAGTGGCAGGAATTTCCAAGCGCGTAAACTTCGCCGCTAGACTACTATATACTTGGTCATTTAAGCGCTCACAGGACACCTAACCGTTTGTGGAGAGCTTTTGAGAGGTGACGCAGTAGGTGCTACATGCAGGGATACAAGCAAGGGAAATCCCTTTATAAAACTTGGTTGATGAGCCATTAATGTAATAGGTTTTGTTATTTTTAAGATTAATTAGCAAATTCATTATTTGATTTCAATTTAGCTATTTTTAAAATAAACGGAAAGTTATTTTTTGTAGTAAAATTTATCTGATAAAAAGAAAAGATGACTCCTTTTTGTAGTAAATATAAAAAATTATGTAATCTGTAACAAAAATCGCAATAGATCATTGAAAATACATGTAGTAAAGAGCAAATAAATCAGGGTAAAAAATGTAGCAAATAACGGTCCTGTTTCAATGAGCAAACAGTATTATCTCTAATTTTCCCTTAAAATCAGACGAAACAGGCCATTCCAGGACCCTCAAAATATCTGAGAAAAGCAGCGGCAACGCGGATCCGACCCTCGCCTACTCCTTTATCGTGCTTCGTCTCCCTCGTGTATCCACATGGGGCCGCTAAAGCCAAGCCGAGACTGAAGTGGACGGGCCGTGTGTATGCGTGTCTAGTGTGCCGTGAGCTAGCTTGCGCCATTAATAAGCATACTCGAGCGTGGCGGGGGCGAAAATAAAACCGATAAGGAGGCGTCGTCGCCGCATTGTTCGCGAGCACAATGCGCCGCTATGAGGAGAAGAGAGACGTATGAGAGCCAAGAAAGACGATGTTTCTAGATTTTTTTCCAAGGGGTTGTTACTCCCTGGCGGCTTTGTAGGTGGACACCGTCAGAATTTCGGTATGGTGATTGGAGAGTTTAGGATGAGTAATCGCTGGAGGTTAACCATATGTGAATGCTGCATTGAAATGAGAGAGGACGTCAATGACTGTGTAAGGATACATTATAAAAACTACTGAGTAGTTTTATGTAAGATCTGACTCCGCCTTCCATCATTTTAAAATTTTTGAAAAATAAACAGGGATATAATGTAAGTTAGTATCAATTGATCCTTCGTAATTGTTTCTACATCTGACAACACTGTCTTATTAAAATACTTATTATTTAGATATGCAACTGATGGATATGCGACAACAAACTGTAAACGAATGTTTTTTTTTTTTTTTTTTCAAATTAAGTTTTGCTATTCACTTTTTTCATGTGAAATTTAATTTGAGTTAAAGCAAAATTTACTACTGATAACCAGATTAATCAAAAAGTGCTAAAGCGGACGTAGAGCTGTTATGTGGAAAAGTGGATTGTCGGCACAGTGGTCCTCGAAAGCACGGAAAGAAAGACAGACTCAAGCAGATCGTTTCGGGACGACAACGGGCGAAGATGTACCCGCTCACAATCTTGGTGCCATTTCTAACCTCCGTTTTATCTATAATAAAGTACGATACTAAATCAAACTTTGTAATTCATAACTCAAGCTCATTTTTTTTACTCAAATTACACAAAAACCGCTTTTTTAAGAGAGTTTGTTTTACTGTATACAGAAAAGTCACAACATTTATAAAAGAAACTCCTTTAAATCTAAATGCACTATAATACAGTACAAATAAATTTAGAAAGTGAAAACGTTATACAGAGAGTTCAAATAGTACAGTGCTATAACCCGAAAATTAATGGTCGCAGGAAAAAAAATTAAATGTAAAAGATTAAGATTTTTCTTTGGTTATGTGATAGTCTTAGAGGATTTGACCTTTAAAATAACCTTCAAGGTCATTTAAAGGTCAAGATAATTTTTTGAGACTCGAAATATATTTTTGGGTTGCTGTGTAATGGTACTTATTAAATACCTGTACATTAAGTATAAAACTAATCAAACAAATCACCTCAAACTAATAGCATAATGTAAACACAGAGACAATTTAAGTTTCGCTTTGATTTCTTTTCACTATCAGTATCTGATCTACTATCACAGGTTGGTCTCTCAATAACAGTGTAATCTCGATTTCTTAGCAATATCCCATTATACTGACCTATCGCTCCTGTTGTTTTCCCTTGAGGGATCTCTGCGCTTCTCCGGCTCTCTGCTCCTTCTCCCTCTTTGTTCGTGCGCGTCTGCACATGGCAGTAGGAGCGAGCTAGCTGGGATTTTGCTCAGAAGGTAAAGGTGACTATATAGGCGTCAGAATGGTAGTTGTACGTTCGAGGATTACGACCGTCGTCGACAGCTGCGGCTCTCGACCGATAGCTTTACTGTATATCCACATGCAAAGATCACAGAGATAATCGCGCAAACTCTGCGATATGTGCTTTCAATCGAATACTTTTCTGTTGTCTTTATTAAAAGAATTTTGGTTATGTTGATGGATACTTTTATATTAACCTTATTTGCGTTAATAGATCACACAGAATGGTGGAGATAAAAATTAACTTTGAAATTTTACACTCATGAAAAATAATACTTTATATCTCAATAAAATGTATTGTAATATCTAATGAATGATATGAATTCATTCATTATATTTACCAGGAATCTGTACGTTACTGTCCACGTAGTTGACAATTATTTTTAAGTTCGTATGTACTTCATAAATTTTTATATAATGGATAAAAAATATTTCAATACACATATAAATATATAAAATTTTAATAAATACATATATATTTGCCAGTTTAAAAATGTGTTAACAGTCATGATACAGCAACGATACAAAAGCCAATTACCAAATTAGCCTCTCGAAATCTATACGCACACGCACACATACGAACATATATGAACGCGTAATGTCTGCAAGCTGACTCGAGGTGACCGACGCGCTATAGTCAGCGGCTTACGAGATTCACGAAAGCTATCGCGCTTCCGAAAGCTCGCACTCAAGGCAACGTGTATGCGTACGCAGTGCTAGGGGTCCTCGTTTTGCGCGGATGGTCAGTGATGAATGCAGATTTCGAAGGCGCGATATGTGTTCATAGTCCGTGTATGTGTGTGTCTGAGTGAGAGAGAGAGAGAGAGAGAGAGAGAGAGAGAGGGAGAGAGAGAGTGACTCTGTTTCGCTGTCGTCCTTTGCGGGCAAGCCCATCTGCTAAATGAACCTGAGCCTGCACATGGAGAGAAGATATCAGGATGGGATTCCAATCTTCGCTTCGTTAACACACAGATAAAAAGTAGTTGAATATTAAAAAAATACTTTCTTTAGAAGTGAATTAACCATACATTTTTTCATTTAAAAATAATAAGTATACATGAAAAATAGCTGCAGGTGTAACAATTTTTTCTATAGAGATATTGTAAAAAATGACTACCTCTATAATACAAATTTGAAAGCATATAGATACCTTTATGATTAAATCACATCACTTCTTTAATTTAAAAAAATATCTTTAATTAAAAACTGATAATATTAATTTTTTTATTTGCGATTCCTCTTTTAACCTTCGGGTCATAAATCTTAATGAAAATTCGGGATATGTTTTTAGGATCCAATAAATGAGTGAAGCTGCAATCGTGCTGATTGATTATAAAATTCTTCAGGTCAGAATTTATATAAGTTTTGTACAGTTTTGTTGCTCAATTTTAAACATGGATAACTTTGATCCTAACTATTAATTCTTAATTCTAAAACAAACAAATTAAAGCTTTTTCACTACTTTGATTTTAGTTAATCGAAATTTATTGAGAGCATTTCTAGACTGAATTGTTGACATTTCAAGTTGAAGCTGTTTTTTTATATTTTCCTCAAAATAAGACTACAAACATACATAACTTTAGTTTTTCAAAACGTCAGACCGTAGAAGAGTGACTTTACTTATTTTTTGATACTAAAAAATATATTAGAAGTGTCATTAAGGTATGTGACCCGAAGGTCACATCCTCTTTTGGTTAGTATGAGTCATTGCGCGACTTTCAATGATTTAAATATTTATTTAGCGGTTTAAGAATATATAAATTAAACGTGTAATTGTAAAAAAGCTTTATTTTTAGATAATGAGAATTGATGCTTACTCATACGGGAGTTGGGCTTATCAAAGAATTTTTTCGGATCAGAAACTTTTGGCAGCTTAACAATAAAATTTGTCACTCCCTTTAATCATTTGTTTAGTTTTTTCTCAATCCACAGAAATCCCTATGCATAAAGTACGCGTTCTCGTGTAAATCCTTTCCATTGCGTCTGTTGCCGTGACCTATTTTGCGCCAGCGCAACTCACTCGCAGAAAAAAAAACGCAAAAACGAACGAACTGTCAGCGTGCCTCCGCACGTCGTAACCCTCGAGAACAACGCGCAAAAAAGGCTCACACCACGTATATAAGCTCTAGAAAAAAAAGCAATCGCTGATGTCCACAGAACTGTGACGACGAGTGATTTGCGCTCGATTGATTAACGGATGCGCGTTCGATGCGGGTCCTCGCATGTGCAGATTGATTACGCTCGCGGCGAGAAACGCTATTATGAGCAGCAGCAGCCGCAGCAGCAGTCTATGAGTGAAAAAAGGTGACGAATGCGCGATGTGACGGGACTCGGGCTAATTAATTGTCCCCCGGTGATGGCTGTACTGGCTGGCATTCGATGCAGTGCCGAGAAACGTAATGAGTAGTTTTTTTGAGGGAAGAGGAAGAGAGTGGGAATTAGGATCGAGAAGCACTGGGGATAAGACTTGAAGGTAGAGGAGCGAATTAATCAACGTATTGTTTTAGGATGGATTGGAAAGGAATGATGATTTTTTGTGAATGTTTCTAAGTCGACTTGGGGATAAAAGTTGTTATAATTAATCTTGAGAAGATCTGCTAAAGGAATCGAGAAAAAGTGTAGAAATAGGATAGTTAGACATTCTCGTTATGAAAATGTACAAAATAAATCGAAAAGCCATACAGAATTTTCTTTTTTTGCAGTATTATAGAAAATGAAAAAAAATTATTTATTAGTTAAGAAAAATGATCAATTCTTATTATTACCAAACAGATTCATTTTATTGTTGATGAAGTTTTGAAAATTGTGTAAATAAATTATTGAGTTCAAAAAAGTAAGCCAACAATTTTTATTTTCAAAATTACCTCGTATACCCATTATTATTTATTTAAAACTACTTTACAAAATAATGGAAACATGTCTGATGTAAATTCAACTGAAATTCTGCTTATAAATCATCTAAAAAGTCGATCCGATAGTAAACGTCACGACGACTTATGACACAGAGACATAAAGTTTTTAAAGTTTAAGCAATACCTACACGTGTTTCCAGAACGAGCGTTGTCTATCAGCCCTATGTTTCACTGTTCGTGCACTATAAACAATGAAAACGCCAGCGGCACTGTATTCGGAATATCAATTAACGGCGCGCCTGGATTTCATCTACGGATAGGAGCACATTAATGATGTTACAAAATTACGCCGGATCAATAAGTTACAAAATATTCATTGTGCCAGCTCGTAATTAAATTATGGATTCCGTTTGTATATAAATTCATGGAAGTGTATCTGCTTTTCATCGGCCGTTCCAGAGATTCGTCGATATGACCTCGTTCGTGTGTTTAGATTAACAAAGCATAATTATGTATACATAGCTCGGATACAACGAATAAATACTCGTTTTGAATCAAGTGATTTTATCTAGAAGTACATAAAATCAAGTGACTAATTCGTTTAAAAAACAAATTCGTTTTCTTCCTCACTAAAGGAACTTTTCGGCAGTAAAAAATAGTAAGTATTAAAAAAACATGTTATATTTTGAAGTACAGTATCATCTACATGTTTCTAATAATTTTCATATTTATATCCGCTTAAAAATAAAATTAAAATAACAAATCACTTGCAACTTTTTATTGAATTCACAAAACACAAATACTTTTACGTGATTTGAAAAAGGATGAAATTGTCTACTTAAAATTGCATTTTTTAAACATACTCGTGTTTAGATATAAATATGAAAATATTCGGGACTTTTGGGTGGTACTGTGTTTGTAGTTAAAATAAGCTATTTTTAAAAACTTTTTATGTAGATGAAGTTGTTAGAATAAGCGTATGCTCTGAATCTGTTTTACAGATTTTAATTCAAAAAAGCAATTTATTAACACTCAGCTATCTCGAATTTAATGTTAGGATTATAAAAAAACATTTATATTAGAAAGAATTTATTTTTATAATCGTAATATTAAGTTTAAGCTTAGCACCAATAAATTGCTTTTAAAATTAACTTTTCCTTACTAAAATTAGGTTATCCACTTTTAAATGAAATAACTAACTAAATAAATATCAATCCTCGTTACATTCCCGGTTGCTCCATTATTTTGTAGATAACATTTTTTCATTTTTTTCATATTAAAGATTTAGTAATAAAATTTTGTATTTAAAACATATGTTTATATTACAGCAGTTTGAAGACTGTTGCCAAAGCCCATCGCCGAAGTACTCTTCCAGAATCTCTCAACGGTTTACTGCATGGGCAAATTTGGCGGTCAGGCCAAGAGAAATATTTGTTTTGTGCCTAATCTCCGGATGCGGAGACGACGATGCGATGCAGCAGAACTCCTGGAGAAGATCATTAGATTATTTGCTAAGGTGGGGATCCTCTGGTTGCACACCTTGTAGCTAGTCAAAAACTTTGTTGCTGATACTTTTAAAGTTAAGTTTTGGATAATGAGAGAAAAGTAACCTTAAGATTTTGAAGAAAATAATGATAAATCTGACGATTTTCTTGTTTGATTGTGAAAGTCTTTTGCTGCCAAAATCGTTTCTTGTGTCATTTCACTAATTTTATAATATGATTTATTACTATTATACTTGACTATATAGACCTAATAAAAATATTGCATAGTATGGTTTGGTACAGCGGCATAATACAGTTTATGAAAGTAAAATCAGGTTATACACACATTTCAAATAATACACTATTTTACAAGCCAATGAATAGATAGCGATTTTTTCCACTTTTGTTAATGACTTGCAGTTAATACCATTAATGAGTACACCCTTAGAGAGATAGATAACTAGCATTTATTATTGTACGTTTAGGACATAAAACAGCTTTAAACGACTTCTACTAAAACCAGCTAAAAACCCTACCCCTATCCAAAATCCGTCGCCACTCCTTAATTTCCCCCCCCAAAAACCAACTCCTGAAGTACTATCCTGGCATCCTCGCGCCATGATTACCCCTGCGCCGGTCTAATACGAAAACTTGGGGGCAACCGTAGGTCTACTCCGCAATCCCTGCGGGCTCCTCTTCCTCGCGCCGCTGCGCGTTGTTCCTCCCGTTCACCCTCGCTTGCTGCAGCGCTACGAGAGTTTAATGGAGGGTAAGCAGGATGCTCTAGGCTGTTTGACTTTCTTTTTTGAGAGGGATTCGAGGGTAGCTGATGGCTTGTTTTAAACGAGAGGATTGATCTTTGGTCATGGAAATAGTTTTCTAAAGAGTAACATTTGCCTGGTGAAATGTATACTTGTAGAGTTAATTTATTTTTCGTTTGTTAACGTTTCGTCTATTATCGTTACTTTGGGACTACATAATACAGAGGTGAAGGAAGTATTTGTTTCTATCATTAAGCAAATCGTAACTGGCAAAATGTAATCATAATCCAGAATAGTTAACATATATTACCAGATAACAATTCTATTGGTTTTTGAGTATTATTTTTGATAAATTTAATAAAAAGATAAAATTCCGATGAATGTTACATGTAATCTATATACGCATTTGAATATTCAAAATCCATCATCAATTTATACTCCTTTTTTTTTATTTCATTTATTTCTTTTGAATTCATTATTCCATTTATTTTTCATTTAAATACATTTAAAATAACAGTTTTTTTAAATATTTCATAGGGGAATAATTTCTGAGACGTATAATTTTCTTTAGAAAATTGCTAAATCAAAATTTTAATAACTTTTTTCTTAAACTCTGTAGACAAAGATATTGTCTATTTTAAAATATCTATCTATATATGCTGCACGTAAAATTCTTAAAATATAAACTGAAACACAAAAATATATTTCATCCATTAAAATCGATTATTTATAAATTGTTACAATGACTTTAACAAAATGAACAAAGAAACGAATTTTGAATTTAAAAATAATAACCAAAACCAACGCTAAGGCTTTCAGCAAAAAGTAAAATCTCCCGAGAAAAGCAAATAAAAAAGAAACAAGACACTGATTTAAGGCCAATAAAGCGCCCTAATAAACAGCACAAAACACGCGCTCTCTTGGCCCCGCAGTGAAAAATATACAAGCCCGAAGAAGAAGCCGCTTGGCTGCAGCCGCCCCGTTTTTCCTTCCCTTTTTTGTCTTACACGTAGCTGTTGTATGCCACGCGCGGGCGCATCAAGTGCGGCCGGGGAGGGTAAACGGGACGAGCGCGCGGGAAACACTGCACACTCAAGCGGGCGACGCTCTCCAGCCTTTGAGGTGCGCGCGTGTCTGGCCGAAGCTATCTTGCTTCTTTCTCTTTTCCTCCGACGAAGGTTCGCGAATTTTTAAGGGATGCGCGCGGGGAGCGCGTCTCGTTATTTCGATTTGTCAACCCGTTTGCGATGATAATTCAAAGAGCTTTGAGGTTTTACCGGTCGGTTCGAAGGGGGACTGAAAGCTCCGGGAGGAAGGGGCTTTGTAAAAGCCAATTCGGATAGGGGTCGGGATTATTTAAATTTGATTTTCTGGCATTGTTTTTCCGTTGAATGCAATAAGAGCGGGAGAGGTTGCAAATTAATGACACAGCTCGTAAATTGGCGACTAGGGAAGTTGTAGTTCTCACTCAATAATGTATTTAGCTTTGAGGTATGCAGTACATTTTCTAATACAGTTAGAAAATTAAATCATCAGTTGCGAAGGCACGTTTGTTTCCACAAACAAACTATTCAATGTGGAATTCCCACAAAATCCAAATACGACTTCCAGCGCTATTTTCGGCGTGAAAAAATTCGACGTGAGATTCCGCACGATGTTTGCAAACTTTGGAGAGTGCGGCGCCAATCGCAACTCAGCTAATGGACGCGCGCTCTGGCATCGCCTGAGTGAGAAAGTGCAGCGCGAACACTCGTTAATTTCGCACGTCAATCTTTCGTGGCTTTTCAGAGCGAACGGAAACTGAGCTTTCTCTTATCAACTTTACGCGGCGCGAAACTCAACATAAAAGTGTCGTTTTTTTTTGTTTTTGTCCGAATGCTTTTCTGCTGTTATAAACGTTGTGAATATCTGAATAATACTATCGTATTTTGTGAGGCCGCCATAAATATCATTCTGTGTTGAATTCCCATAAGAGATGTATAAATAAACATTCAGAGCGATTTATTGATTTTAGACAGATTTGAGTCTCGAGTTTAAAATAGCGAAAAAAAGATTTTTGTTGATATTCAAGTATGATATCAATATACATACTCATAACATGCTGATGAAGCTATAATAATAAGTATGAGTAACAAGTAAAAAAAATGTAAGTAAATAAAAATAAAATTGTGCATAATATATAACAAATTTTCAATAAAAAAAATCAACAACTTAATTAAAACATCTGTAAATTAAAACACCAACTCTTCCGCAACATTCTAATTGAACCCCAAACATCTCACAGTCTGCACTTAAAAGCAGAGCTTCTCTTTTCCCTCGGCAAAGATCCCCATTACAGGCCTGAATTGTGCCTGGGAGCTTACAGCAACCGGAGACTAGATAATTCTTCTTGTCTCTACGGAGCGGAGGCAAGAAAAATGCATAAGACGCGAGGCAGCGGCAACAGAAGCGCGTGAGCGCTTGAAATACGCGGTCAAATAAAAGAAAGCGTCGGGCGCGCGTGCGTATGTTTTATTTATCGGAGCGCGCCGGCTCCCGCGAGTGTGCCACCTGAGCCTTTTAATAAGAGCCTCGGGGAGGGGCCCCTCCCACGTGTCACAGCGCTCAGGCGGCGACGACGCTAGCGTTATTACACCAGCGCCAGCTCTTCAAAAACGGCTGGACGGCTTTTTTTCTCTTTTCTTCATTTCGAGACTCGGCGTCGCAGGCGCCGCGATGTTCTATGGAACGGGCTGCGTGGCTGCGAGCTATAGTTTGGCGCGTCGCGCATTAGCACCGGTATTTATATTCTACGGAGAAGTGGAACCGGCCGCGTATGCGAGTTAATGTTAGGAGGTGTACACACGCGGATAGATTATTGTGAGGCTATTTCCTTGGAGATCTGAAGTAAAGTTGAGAAGAACGAGAAGCTTTTATCAGAATTTGTAAAAAATTAAAGATTTATACGATTGAATTTTTATAATTTATAGAAAGATGTATTTTTGATTTAGCGGATTGCATTTATGAAATAATTTTATGCTTTAACTTCAGGTAAACAATTTTTTAATATGTTGTCTCATTGACCGATTACCATCCGAGAGGGACGACCACTGTAGCATAGCTTGAAGTTGTCGAGGATAGAAGAGCACCCGTTTTTTTATTCTTTTGAAGTATTTTTAAACTACTGCCCGAGAAACAACAACAAGGCTGTTATTTGTAATTTACACATTATGTCATATCTTTTTCTTTGCGCACATATATGCATTAAATTATGTAATACAAAGCAACTTTTATATTTTTGGTCCTGATAATCTTTATTAATCAGCATAAAATAAAAATTAATAGTCATTTGATTACTATTGTTCAGCAAGCCTTATATACACATATTAAAGCAAAATTGAATGTAAATAACTGTATCTATTTTAAGAAAAAAAAAAACAATAAAAAAAAATAGGCCGAGTAAATGTAATGATAATTTTTTTTTTCATATATTAAAAAAAAAATAAATAAAAACGTTTTTTATATTCATAAAAAAGAAATTTCTTAATTAACGTTGTTTTAAAAAATTAAAATACTTTTTTCTAAGAACATAAGGTTTTATAAATTATGTTTTGGAAAAAAAAGAATCTTTGAAAAGATTTTGAAAAAATAAAGAAATATTTATTAAAAATTAAAAACTGATAGGAGTTTTAGAAGTATTTTTGGCTTCAAATGATGTAGTAAACTGCTTTGAGTTTAATCTCATAGCCCACTGTTTCTAGTAATACGACAAACATTATTTTATATTAACTTAATAACCTAAAATTAGTTTAACTATATTGATATCCATCAAATTTTGAAATAATTCAGTGCTACAAAGTGTCAGAGAAACGTGAATAATCTAAAATTATCTTATTTATAGACAACAGGGGAATAACTAAGAACATAATTTTATTTTCTAAACTTCCTTCATTTTAGACTAATCTTAAATGATATAATTATATTTGTGGCCCTGAGGAAGTTGATTACTAATTTATTTCAAAATTTGAGGAAAGTTAAAATAGCGAAATTGCTTATAATCAATGGCCTAAAGAAAATTCTACAAGTTTCATCAAAATCTATGATGTAGAAACAAGAATTTCTTCTTATAAATGCAACAAAAGTATAACAGCTAAAAATATACGAAAAATAATAATTTATCTATTTATAGAATATGAAAACCAATTTAAATATTAAAAAGTTTCTACTTAAAATACTTTCGAATTAAGTATAGTATAACAATCGAGGCAAAACTTAATAAAAAATAATCACGAATAAAAAAAGACATAAATATTATTGTAAAAAGCTGACAGATTTAAAAAACTGCCTTTCGAATATATCCAGCACTTTTTACAGATCAAGAATAGAATTCAAAAGTCCGTCCGTTTCTACGCTAAAAACTCGCAAAACCACAATTTCCCGCTGAAATACCCTTGCGGCCGAGCTCTTTCTCGTCGAGCAAATCCTCAATTAAAAGAGCGAAATAACATTTTCCGGAAAACGAACGGAGCGGGAATAAACGGGTAATTCATCGGCAATAAAGTCCCTTTTACGCCTCGGCCGCGCGCGCGCGCTGTTACACAACGCGATCCGCCAAACTGTCAAGTGCAGCGGACGCGGAAAAAGCAGAGAGGAAGAAAAAGACTGCACACTCGCTGTGTACAGATGTTTGCTAGAGAAAGAGAGAGAGAGAAAGGGAGAGAAAGAACGTATCTTCCTCGGCCTTAGATAAACGCTTCGAGCGCGGAAGTGCTGCTGCTCGTCCACTCCGTTGAATTCATGAATGAAATGCACTCTGCAGGCAGTATTGTATATATGTATATTTAGTCACTACTGACAAGGAGAGTATCAGATGTGCGGGTCACCAATCTTGCTTGCTTAAATTTCGGAGGTGACTTCTGGTACCTTCAATAACACAAAACCACCAGACTTAGATCCCACTACCTTCTTAAGTTAAAGATAAGTAAGCCCTGTTTTTTAATAAACATCAATATCTATTTTGTATTTAAATTAATATGTATTGGAACCTTTTTTAGGTGGTTTTATATCACTGTATCTAATATACAACACTTCCAAAAATTGTCGATCTGCACATCTGTTATTCTCCTGAAGAGCTCTGCAAAATTTCGTTAATCATTATCGACCGACTCTAATATATCTGCATGAAAATTTACTCTTGATCGAAATATTTATAATGAATTTTATTAATTATTTTTCAAAAATTAATTTCGAAGAAAATTCATACATATGTGACAATCTAAAAAATACCAGGCCTGTGCTGGGGCCTATTGGGGGCTGCACATGCAGCCATAAAACAATAAACAGCGGAGTAGCCGAGGCTTTCCAAGGGTCAAGCCGTTTCTCCCGAGCCATAGTTGAGGGTGACAGAAAAGCGGCAGTCTATCCAGAGCCGTTCGTTGTTTACACTTTCGTTTTATATTCCGTATTTTTCATTATCGGGCTAACTCATGTGAATAAGATCACGACGTTACACATATTTTCAAAACTATAGTTTATGTATTCAATCAATTTTACCCGTGTCTGACACATAATTTTTAATTTTTATAACAGTTTAAAAAATTTATTTTCTTGAGAAGTAAAGTAAAATCTACATGTATCACAAGTGGATCTGTTTCTTAACGTCGAATCCGAAGCATGTTATGATCTGCGTTGATAATATTTGTACTATAACTTTTTGAAAAAGTCAGAGGTGGCCACTTGGGATTTAAGAACGACCCTCAAAGTGGAATATCTAACTCTCCAGCCTCAGTGCCACAACAGTTCTGTAATTTATGTTTTATCAGTAATTTTATTATTGACAGTATACGTTTACGTTCTTTTCTTTTTTTATTTGTTTTCATAACAAGGACTAATCTAGCTACAATTATCTAGTCAACAATAAAAAATTAACATAGTTGGGTATTTACTTTTATGGCAAAGTTCTAAGCAAATTTTGTGTACTAAAACTTTTTTACTGTTATAAAAGGTCAGTAAACTAACATAGTCTTTTATAAGTTAGTAATAACCTAGTAAAAACAATTAGTTGATCCATGCAGTTTTTGTCATTATCAATTCAAATTAAAAAAAATGGTTAAATGGAAACTTAAAAGTTATTTCCTTTTTCATTATTTCAGTGAAAACTATATAATTACCTTATAAAAATAATACTTCTTTTAATTAGATATGTTAGTAATTATAAAAGAGCTCTTTACAAGGATTTAAAAGTATTTATTATCTCCTTAATTATTATTTAGTAGTTACTGTTTAAAGGAAATACCGATGACTGGTTTACTACAGAAGTAAGTTGGCTGAATGCCCATAATTCAACCTATACATATACGTAGCGGTAACATGACTAGTACAGCCACGTGGAATATTACTCTAAGTATTCGTAATAGTTTATGGTATGAGACTTTCATTTTTTCAGAACGCTTGATTCATCCAAAAAATTTTTGAAAAAAAGTATTTTACTCAATTTTAATAGATATTGAGCAGTATTGTGAATTTCTACTTTATAATGAATTTACATTAAATGCATCAAATTATTTAATTATGCTTATAACTTGTGTTAGAGTCTAGTTTAAAAATATATGGCTAAGTTTAGGGTTTTCTGACCCACTATTATTCGGACAAGTTAGTCTGTACATGAATTTACTCGTTCTTGTTTTCAAAAACCAAAGATTTCTTTTATTTGTGAATATTAAAAATAAAATCTGTATAAAAACAGAAACATATTTTTAGTTAAATGATTTAAGTTCTCTTTACTTTAGGCTCCTAATTTAACTAGTTAATTTAACACAATTTTAAGGTGCCTTACCTTTAACAATTTATAACAAGTCAATAAAAACATTATTAGAACCCAGTCTTAAAGAATCAATGAAGGCTCGTTATTCCAACTTTAAAAAAATGTATGGCCTTGCTGATTCACAATGCCTATCTCCGAAACCTATATACTAAAGCACAAAATATCCTTTGTGTGCAAAGCGAGTCGGTCCAGTTATTCACGCGCTTGGGGCTCGACGTCCGGTTATTAAATTTCGACCGCGAGGCCGTTCATCAAATTTCGCTAGCTAGCGCCGCCGCTATACATGGCTAAACGCAAGTTTATAAATCCGTTATTAATGTAGCAAACGGGGAAGAATCGCAAGCTTTACTTTCGTTGCGACCAGAGTTGTATAACGAATTTTCACACGCGAGCTGCCCAAGTTAATTAGACGAAATTTCATTTAATAAATGGTAAATATTGATGCTTTATATTGAAATTTGTAAAATTACCTTTTAAATGTTGAATCGATTCTGTCAGAATTTCAAACAGAATGAAGTTTAAAATTTTGTAATTACATATAGGTTTTCAATACGTTTATTATTAGCTACTCCTAAAGGTTTAGCTTTTTTAAAATATTCATGTTCCATTTGTTTTAATAAAAAAATATAGGGTTTCTATTCAAATTTTATTATATAATATAATTTTTATTATATAATAAATTTTAATTTAATTATTTCCATACATCAATATTCAAAAGAATTGTTTTGCAAATTCTAAAAATAATTCAATAATAAATCATTCAATAAACAAAAAAATATATGAAAAAAATCAATATTTAGAAAAAAGTAAATGCTTACATTCAATTTTTCATTATTAATTTATTTATTTAGATTAGTCATTTTTAAAGTATTTTTGGAAGCAATAAACCATATCGTAAAGATTCTAAAATTGTAAAAACTAAATTATTAAGAAAAAATAAAATTTTTACAACGTCAGTGTTTAAAAAGAATAAAAAATTATTTTTTTAAAAATGAATTTTAATTTTTTTGTTTAAATAAACCGTAGTTATATTATTATATAATTTAACAGTATATATAATAAGTTAAATATTATACATATAATTATGTAATATATATATATATAATTAATTAATAGTACCTAGTTTTCCACACCTTTATGGATCATGTTTATTAAAGAATAGTTACTTGCTCTTTCCTGAAACAAATTTATTCCTTCCTCGCACATAATCCATAATGATCATAATCGAATTATCTCGCTTATTGAAATTAACGAGCGACGGCGCAAATTCAACGTACATTTACAAGAAAGATGAAGAAGCTCATTGAAAATAAAAGAAAATTTAGATCATTGATAATTGCACCGTTTAATTTTAATTTATAATATTAAATATAAAATATTAACGTAAAAGTGCAAAGATAAAATAATTTTTATGAGAACTTAAATTTTAATCTAGGTGAATGTTTTTATGTAAATAAATGTATCGTTAATTTATTTGAAAACGCTCTAAAATTGCGTACCGATATATAGAACAAGGTAGTAACGAATGATTACTTTTTCGAAAACAATTTATGAGAATGTCGCATTATTCGAAAAAATAAAATTAGAAATTCTATAAAATTTACGATTTTTTATCGGTTACTCATAGACAATTTTTTATTAGAATGTTTGAATAGACGATTTTTTACTTATTTTTGTATACTATAATATTGTTATGTCGAAAAAATAAAAATTCGCTTCATTACTATTCTAATTGATTAAATTCTCTAAACTGAACATTCGAAAACTATTCATTTGCAATATTAAATTTCGATATTTATGCCTTCGAAAACATGGATTTTCGAATACGATTAAATGAACAATGTTAATATGCACATTTACAATATTACAATATGAACTTCGAAATTTATACCAATTACAAAATGAACATTCGAAGTTTCGAACCCTACCCATTTTTTGTCAAATTAAATCAATATAACGCTATTATAGTAGAAAATAATTTAATGTATTCCTAAGCTTTCAATTATTCCGTGTATCGAAAACTTATTCTTAAATTTTTATATTTCTTTTTTTATGAAAATTCAAAAACAAAATGTTACGACCTCTCCAAACTTAACTTCAACTATTTAAACAAACAAACAAAAAAACTATCAAAAAGACGATTATTACGAGGACAGTCATAAAAGGAAGTTACACAAAAATCGAAAACAAAAAAATAATGCCAGCGGAAGAATGTGGCTTTTACGAGTCCCACGTGGCCAGAAAATTTCGAGACACAAGATTTTGCAGGCAAGATAACTAGAAATTCGGCAAGCCGAATTTCCCGCAGGATTTTCCCCACTGTGTTTAAAGTAGCTATACAGAAAGGGAAAAAGAGTGAGAGAAAGTGCCTTGAAAAATTCAAGGTTCGCCGAGATATTAAACTTGAGGTGGTTTTCTTTTTTTATCGCGCTTTTTACACTCAGTCTTAATTCGCAGATATACTCGCCTTTTTTCTTGTTTTTTTTCGGTAATTTAATGATCTTATATATCTTATTATACTTTTGCGATTTGATTTGAGCTCCGTAAATAATATTTTAGAAATTTGGAAAAAAGAAGGTAGGAGCATTGCAGTATGATTTTAAACATTTAATATATATAATTTAATATTTAATATATTATAAATTTTGAAGGTACGATAATAAAAATAAATGTAACTAGCTAAAATCTAACACAAATCAAGAATTCAATATTTTCCAAATTCTTAACAGTGTTATAGTAAAATTTAAAATTGCAAAATTAGTGTATAAAAATCGCACTCGAAGTGTTGCTTTTATTTAAATACATGGTTTTCAAAATGGGAGCAACATACTTGTGTTAATTTTATATACTTGAATTTGAAAGAGTTCATCAAAAATCAAATAAATACAAAATGCAGCCATTAATAGAACATTTCGATACTAGTACGATAAAGTGATTTTAGCCTCGCATGGGTGTTTGTATTCAAGCCAATCAAGGGTGAAAAGGCCACGTTAGGTTAAAATTTATTTAACACACAGTACTTTTATTCAAATGTCGGAAAAAGAATTAATTTTAAAAAGAGTTTATGTAGCAAGAAATATATCATGGTACTTAAGTTTGAAATATAATAAAGTTGATGAAATCTTCAATCAAACTTAATTGTATCCGTATATAGGCAAATCAATTAAGCAATTGGTACTCACCAAGTTCTGGGCCACAAACACGAGGAATGACCTCGAGAATTGCACTGCACGTCGGATGTTCGAAGCAAACCTTTCTTGCGTATAAACAGTTTAGTATTGACACTGTTTTTTCCGATCCTGAAACAAGAAATTTTTATGCTATATAATATAAATTTTTAAAAATCTTGAGAAATTCTATTGAAGAATTTCTAAAATCGTTCTAAAAGAATGCGTATGCTGGAATGGTACTAATTACACGTACATCACATGTATATGGTACTAATATTTATATTTTGAGTTCTTTAGATATAAATAGATAACGTAGTTAATAATTGTTTAAAATGTATGCTTTCTTAAGTAGCCTCTAGAAAGCTTGTAGTCGAAGGAAGAAGTTAAGAGCGTAGTATATTTCGCCCTCGGGAACGCCCATAGATCTTGTATAGCATTTTACACGGCGCAAAGGGATTTTTAATTTAAAAAAAATTAGAACATTTACCTGATAGGAAAGTTTAGTATAAAATGTGGTTAAAGTTCATACAGTAACTTATCAGGGTGCATAGAAAAAAAATTGAGATCAATGTCTGACCGTATTTGCCGGTATCTACTTATCTAACACATCCACAAAGTAATCCCTACATTTATCATCACATAAATAAATATGACAAAAATGCAAATGAAAAATATTTAAATGTTATACATAATTCAACATTTACAGACTGATTATTAAATTTAATTAATTTTTGTTCTCTCTATTTACTTGATCAAATCAATTTTGCATTTCCCGGAATCGTTACTTACGAAATTCCCGGATCTCGAGAATGTTTACGCTTACCGTCAGTGCATGAAACTTTCTCTTTGAGCAGGCCAAATACGCGCATGACGTCCGACGAAGCATAAATATTTGCCATTGCGACGCCTACAATGCTACAGTCGAAGCTTTATAGGTCGTATCATTGGAGTGGACACGTAACGAAGTTTAACAAATCAATCTAAATAATTACGTGCAACGCACGATATAGGATATCCATAGAAATGCCGAATCGCAACAATGTTCAGATCATACAATTGGTACAGACAAAAGCGATGCGCATCAAGCGAGTTAGATGCTCAAAATGATGAAGTGATTCGATTAATCAAGTCCAACCCAGATGATACAGTTTTGATTACTTTTTTATTGTTGAATATTCGCTTCATACAAGAGGAATTTAATTTACAAGAAAATTTACAACGGGCAGGTACTGAAGTACACTGAAACAATAATATAGTAAGTTTTACTGTACAATTATACTTTATAACATAATTTAGGTACAACTAGAATTCATAGTATATGAGATATACACATTATAATAAATGTTGTCATAAAATTTGATACATACTGCTAAAGTTTCATCAATTTAATTATAGTAAAATCACGGCGCGCGTCAGCGCGCCCAATGGCAAGTTATTTATTATATACATTATCTAATAAAATATATCATTTAAATATAATTAAGTTGACGACACCTTGCTTCATAATTATAGAGTATCTTCATCTTCTATCAACATTTTACACTAAGAGAAGAATCTTGACAATGTTTGAAAAAATTACAATACTGGATAGTAAAGCTGCTCCAGACCGAAAAATCAAACAATTACCATACTTTACAGAATACCGTAATATACTTTACAATAAAAATTCTTCTGTCAGTGTAGAAAAGTAATAAATAAAATAGTTTCTTCTATACATTTATTTTTAAAAAGTTAATGGGTACAAAATAGTATATTTCTTAACAACTTCGTGAACTTATACCCTCGTATGATCGCCGTAAATGAAGGTCGGTGAAGCTAAGCTAAGTGGTTCGAAATCATACGTGGATGCCATGTTAGAGTTTATAAATGTGTGTTTTAACCAACAAAAATGATTTTCAAATTCGTCAAATCTATTCATGCATATTCTGTAAAAATCAATTTCATCAATTGGGTCAGCTGTATAACTGATACAAATTAACTATTGAAAGCTTAAATTGAAGGTATTTTTCCTCCACTTTACAAAATGTTCTTAATGATTCAAATTTAACTTAAATTTTAATAGTAAAAAGTACTTTTTTACAAACTGTGATAATATGTATTTTGTCTTTGCTCTTTTCATCAGGTTGTAAATGAATTATTTGTTAATGTGTGGTTAACTGGTCAAGAAATTTTCTGAGCCCTCACTTTATTTTATAAAGAATTATCCGCAGTCTGATGAGGTCAATGTACCTACGCTGATGAAACATTACTTTTTCTTCATAAAAGAGTCATACTTTTATTTCCAATTTTTCTAGCTCTATAAGATCGATTAAGAAATCCATTAAGCGATGAAAAATTATTATTAACAATTTCATTATGTAATTTCTAAGAAAAGTTATACATATTTTACCTTTATAAATGAAATATTAGCGCGCATATTCAACTGTATTTCATTAAAAATATAATGCAGCGATAAGTGTGCGACTTCGCTCTACTCGAGCCTGTGGGTCAAGCTGCTAGAGAATTATAATCGACGAGCCAATCCGCAGAGCGCGACATAAAACGACGATGGCATTGTCGACGCGTAAGGGGCGCAATCAGCGCTCGCGCGTTTGATTGAGCAATCGGGCGCCCAAAGAATCTGCGCTTAACGACCACCGTTGCGCAATTAATTACCGCCGCTATAGTCTCTCCCTCTCTCTCTCTCTCTCTCTCTCTCACACACACACAATCTCTCTCGCAATTTCTCTCTCTCCTCTCTCTGTCTATTTGCCTCCCTTTCTCGTTTTTTTATCGACTGACCCTTCCCCATCCCTCTCGTGCCCGTAAAACTCGCCTTTTGCGTGCGCTCGATTTTTTTCTCGCTCGCGTTGCCTCTTTTATTCCGTGGTTTTAAGAGCGCCGAAGGAATTAGCCGGCCTCGATTGAAATCGCACGCCGTAAGGTCGTTGGAATCGTTAAGCTCCAAGGGGAAAAAACGCCTCTCTCTCCTTCTCTCTCTTTTATTCGAGGCTAGTCCGTGTGATATCGGCGGTTTTATTTATTAGGAGAAGGAGTTGAGTCGCTTGAGCCGTTAATTGATTCGTAGACGTTGATGACTGTTGGATTGCGTGATTGCGTTCAGTGAAATTAAATGAGAAAGCTGTGTTAACGATTTGCTTGAAGTAGTTTGTATTTTAAAAGCAAAATAAACGTTGATCAAAGATTATGGCAATATTAGAATAATATTACAAAATTTTTATAAGTTGAGAAGTATTTTGAATACTCTAATTTGATTGAATCATTATCGTTATCTTTTCGCTTATGTATAATAATGAGCTGTAAAATAAGTCCTATTTTGCTTATAGGCAGTCATTGCAAAACAATATGCTAGGAGCTATGTACGTCCATTTTGACCTGGAAAGCAACTCTCTCTCTCGGCACTCGTTTTCTAGGTATTCAAAATATAAACGAAGGGGAGAACATTCAGTTTCCCGTACGCATTTCGCTGCAATGATATACGTACCTCCAAATAAAATTTTTATCACTTTTTAACTACTATTTTCAAGACTGTAAAGGCCGTAAAACTTTTATGAAGTACTTTCTTCCCGTTGGGAGAAAAATATTCAAAACTACTGCTACTTTTTCGGGTTAACGAAAAAAAAAAAGAAAAAAAAACGACGCTATAGGCACGACCTCGTTGACCTGCTTCCAGTGCATGTCATTGCGCGCGTACAAGATTCCAATCTCAACAACGCCGCTAATTATCTGATTAGTCTCGTTCATTACTCCAAAGCAATAATAATTCTGCCAATCGCTGTTCGCTGATCTGAATAGGCAAGTCCTCGTTTTCTTGCAAAAGGTCGCGAAAAGAGAAAAAGAAAAGCGAAAGAGAGAGAGAAATGGCGAGAGGCCCGTAGTTAAGATAAAGATCGGTAAGCGGGCAATCGCGGAAAAAGAAGATTAACGCGAGCGCGCTGCCGAAGCTGTTTGAATATTCGATTGCCGCAGCGATGCGTATGTGTATTGATTGACAATGGGTATTTGCATAGAGCACGCGCGTATATCGATTTTCACTTTTGCCTACTTGCAGAGAGCAGGCGAGAAGTGATAAGGCCGTTTGTATGCCGATCGTAAAATATTATCGATCACTTTCATCTTCGGCCTCTCTTTTATTACTTCTGCGCGCGTTGCGATGCGTCGGCTGGAAATTCTTCCTCTTTTTTTTCTCTTCCCCTGCCTCCTCTCCCGGCTCTGTTTTACGGGTCGTCGAGTTTGCGCCCGCGCTAATTCTTTCGAGAGCGTTCGAATGCGTGTGGTGTATGAATATTTATCGGCGAGGCTCAAGTGCGTTAATGCGATTATTTTCTTATTGGATCCTAAAATTAATTTTGATATTTTATCGCGAGCTGTATACTTTCATAACCTGCCTGCACTTTTTAATTAATTTTTTTATTATTTTTCAATGCAGAATTATCAACAAAAATAATTAAACTTTAGGACTCTTGGTGAGTGATCGTATTTCCGTTTGACAAAGCTTCGTTAACAAACGAAATTTAACAACTACTTTAAATCAAAATACTTTGTTAATTCTGTAATGCCCGGACCTATAACTATTACCGGAAGAAGACCGACGCAATTTCCAATTTTTAATGGAAATATTGAATAACTATAATGTTATTCCCTCAAGTAATGCTGGGCACTATCTACAATTTCATTGCGTGATTCTGCTCGAGAAAATTGCATTAAACTTGAGGTTGCAAGTTTTATATCATTAAAAAAATGTAGAATTTTTCACAGGAATAATAAATAAAAATAATACTAATAGGCTTAATTAAGAATATTCTTTCATATTTTAGCGGAGTAAAAACTAAATAATTAAAAAACTGGATAAATTCTAAGAAAACTATGTTTGTTAATATGCGATGTGAATTTTGACTACCGACTCTGATATACCTCAAGAAGCCATTCCATGATCATGATAGGCCTATCTGGTTTTGCTGTGGATGTTAGTGTTATCTCCAATTGGATATGGATTCTATCATTGCTGTTGCATCCAATCGATACCCATATATTATTAATGGTATTTGTACGTACGTGTAAAGTAAGTTTATTAATAATCAATATTTTATATATCAGGGCTCTTTTCTAACCATTAGCAAAATTATAATCAAAGAATGAATGATTCTAAAAACAACTAAAATACTACCATTATAGCATCAGATTTTAATCGATTTTTCATTACGATTTGTCGATACAAGTAAAGGAAACGGTGTGAAAAGTAGATGCTCTCTATTTCCAGCTGACTTGTGCGTCACATCGCATACAAGAATATTATGTGGGTCACAAACAAGAATAAAAATTGACCTATATAAAGAAAGTAATTTATTTTGTAAGTTATGAAATACTTTTTGGAAGGTTCTTGAAACCGTTATTATGGACAGCGACTAAATTTAAATTAATTTATTTTAAGATACTACTTATAATTATATTAAAGGTAACTTATAAGTATTCAATTTGAATTTTCTAAAAGGACTACGAAAGGTTATTTTCCAATTTACGAGAAACTGCGCTATGCGCGCAAATAATTAAGAATTCACAAATTTAATACACGACGAATTTAAACGTCAAGCTTAATACAATTTTCAAATTCACTTGAAAAATTTAAATAAAATATGTAAATTCGCACTTCAAGCTACCCAGAAGAGATTAACACGCTTTAATTAAAATTTTTTACTTTAATTAAAACATCTTTTGCCCCGAGTTAATATTTTTCACAACGCGCTCAGTGCGCATAGTGCGACGACGAGTCGAAAAGAAGGCGAGAGAAAAAGACTCACTTCCTAGGCTTGCTCGTAAGAGAAAGAAAAATGGCGCTAAGAGAAATAGAGGGTAAGAGCGAGGTCACCTGTCACGATCGATCCATCAGTGACGCACTGTACTTACGTATTCGTTACCGCACTCTCTCCTCGCACTTTTTTCCAAACCATTTTTTCTTTTTCCCCCTTTTTTTTCATTTATTTTTGCGCAACTTATTTTCCTCGCCCGCTCTATCTCCATTATATCGAGCGCGCTGCAAAGCAAAGTTTCCCTTTGACATTCATGAGGTTCGGCTCGAACGTTTTTGCCAATTCGTTTCATTGTACGTGTGTATTCGCCGGTCGCAGATTGAGTTGTGTGCGTCGAAGAGAGCGAGCGGAAAAAATGCTTTTATTCAGATTACTCGACGATTCGCGCGTGGCTTCTTTTTTGTTTTAAGGATCAATTATCGATTTGTCGCGTGCTGAAAAGGAAGCGCTCGACTTCCTTTGACAACAGAGGATAAAAACGGGCTATGCGGACAATAAAAAATAAATACAGGCAATTGGTTTTTCCACATATTTTACGAGGCTTTTTGAGCTGTGACGATTATTTCTGTTAGTTGACGCGTTATTGTGAAAATTAAGTTTTAAATTATATATTATATTACTTTATCAAGTTCTGCTACAAAATTAACCATAGTCTGCATAAAATATGCTAAATTATAATTAATATTCTACGATAGAGTTATTTTTTCATTTTCTAAATTTCACTAAATCTGAGTTATTTAAAATTAGTCATTAACAAACTCCAAATATTTCAGTTACAGCGAGAGTCCAACCGATAATCGAAAGCCGATAGCTCTTTTGAAAATTGCGATCCCATTTGTCAATGATATTTTCCATCGAACTCTCACAGAATAATTCAATCCGTAATTAAAATCTCCGTGCAACCATAATGATTTAAGTGATCTAGTATTAAATTATCGTATGGATTTTGTGCATAATGATCATGCGGATATTACCGAGATTTAATTAAAAACTATTTTCGTGATTTGAAAGTTTTATTTTTAGAATTTAGCAATTTCGAATAGAATAAACCACTTATGGAGAGTTTTTAAAGCTTCTAAAGAAAGTAAAAGACTTTTTTATTGTTAAGTTAAACTGTTGTTAAGTAAGTTAACTGCTGAGTAAAATTGTTAATTATATTATAGTAAATTGTCAACTAGATGCTTTTCTCTCAAAGAGACCAACCTTCCAAATTAATTATTAACACACTATCAAACTACAATCCTGTTTGCAAGCTCCATTCGCTCTCATCGCTCTCTTGTTGGAAAAATATTCCTTCAGTTCGAATCACGCGCTCTCGATCAGAAAACTCGAACCGACGAAAGCTCGAACTAATAACCCAATAATGACTAGTAGCCATCCAAGAAACAAGAAAGCAGCGCTTCAATCGCGGAACTTTTTTGCGCCTGTCCCTTGATTGTCGGAGCGGAATCGGGGGGAAACGGTAGACGGGGCGCTAGGGCAAGGTTGATGCTAGAAAGAGCGCGCTCGGTAATTGCGTTTCTCACTTACAGAGCCTTGGCCGCTCGCGTCCAAGCTCGATAGAGATATAGCGCGAGCGAAAGAAGAAGCGCGCGCGCGCTGCCTGGCAATGCGATTCCAGGCGGCAAAAGAGCGTTCTTAAGAGGAAATCCAATAGGACGGACGAGTCATCTCAAAGTGCCGGACTTATCGCTCTCTTTCTCTCGTGTCTTTGTTACATATCTCGCTTCCTCCTTTGTTTTTCTTGTCGTCCGGCATCCGGTGACTTTGTTCGTTTATTGATTTTCGCGGTCTATTATCTTCTCTTTTTTGTTTGCTCGGTTTTCGAGACTGTGCACCTGAACGGACGGCTTTGAAAAATCGACTGTGTTGACAATAAACTTGGAGCTGTGCCTTTAAACATTAATGGGAGCGGAATGAAAGTCATAATTGTGTTTTGACTTTTTCGTTGAAATATAGAAATTTTGTGATTGAGGTTATGGATAACTTTGATACAATATATATTTATGTATCTGATATAGGTTTCTATTTCTTCTAACGGATGAAAGAAAATCTAAATTTAGGAGTAATTAACTGATAGTATTAAACGCGCTAGCGGTTATTTCTCAATTACGTCCATTATTGATAACCTGTTGATAATCCATTGATGAAGAGCCCAGCTTTTCGAGTCAATATCGCAAAATTCAGAAATTTAATAAACTCATAATTGTCTCGATAGGCCAATAGCCTTCATTGAAAATTCGATAATTTTCCGACTATTAGCGATTCTGAAGGCGCCAGAAGTTTCACTGGATCGATCGCAAATTTAACGGTAACGCGCCCGTCTACCGCGGCTTGAAAACTTTTCGACCTTGGTTACGAATATTTTCGTTCAGCTCGAGGAGCACAATGGAAAAACTGAATTCCCGTAATCGCGGTCCCTTCTTTATTTCTATTTCGCGTAGAAAGCCAATAACGCCGGGAGAGGGGCAGGAATTCTAAAAATGAACGAGAAGAAGCGCATTCTGAAAATAAAAGCAGAAGAGGAATAAGTTTCGACTAGCTTTATCTCTCTCACTCAGAGCTCTATTGGTATTTATTAACAATGTCAACAGTGCCAATAACCAGCTTCGTCTCCGGAATCGGAGCGATTTCATCTCCTCTCCTTTTTATTTTCCCACTCCGCAGCGCGCAGAAAAGAGGGCGAGCCAATAAAAACAAGGAAAACTTTCGTTCCTTCGATACTCGTTGACTTTTTCTTCTCTCTTCCCTCCCTCCTCCCCTACCTCTCTCCTTCTGTCGTTCCATTTTCCTCCTTTGTTAGCCCCGGCGAACCTATCGAATCTCGCGAGCGCCGGGGCATTTCCTTCGTCGCGCTCCTTTCATCATCGATCCCGCTCTCTCTCGCTCGTTCAATCATTCTTCCTTTCTTGTCCCTCGGAATTTTCTCCCGGTCATTTGGCCCTTTGACTTTCTCTCTTTCTCGCTGGCGCCAGATCGAAATAACGCGTCCTTTCGCCGATCGTCTCGAGCGTTATAATCCCTTAACGAGTACGCGAGCTAAGCGCGCGCGAGCTCAGATTCGATATGAGCCGAGCGAAAGATTCGCCATTTTTGGTGCCGGCAAGAGAATATTAAATTCCCCCTCCCCTTTCCGGGCTCGGCTCATCTTCGCAGACGAGTTCCCCTCCTTTTCAACCTTCGCTCTTCTTATCTCCGGATATATATTCCGCGCTTACTTTGCATACCTTTGATTCTCCCACTCCACTCTTCCACTACCTATCTCTCACTCTTTCTCTCAATTTATCCACTACTACCGTACCCTTTCTCTTTCTCGATCGACTCTTCGTTTTACCAGTACGATAAAAAATTCTCCGACGATGTGTATTTAATTATGACGTCGCGCGCGCGCCAGCCGATTATACCTACAGAGCGTTCGGTGAATAATGCGTGGAAAAGTTGGTTGGGGCCGAGTTGCGTGTGCGCGAAACTTTTCGGCTCAAAGGCGAGGATAATCGACTAGATGTGCGCCGGGGAGAGAACTCCGGGCTTTTTAGCCGCGCGCTCTTTTGTAGTTCCGGCTCGTCTTTTCCTTTTTACGCGCGCGCCGCCCCGTGCGCTCTCTCCTCTCGTTTTCCGTTCTCTCTCTATCTCGACGAGCGCGCGCGAGAGTCGAATGTTCTAAGCAATCGGAAACTTTTGATAAACTTTCGCCACGGTCAATTTAAATTGAGTTTAAAGCTTCGCCTTGAGGAAAGCGATATACCGGAATTCCGTTACTCCTCTCGCTGCGCGAATGATGTCTGCGAGGAAATTTAGACATATAGCCGCTCTGCGATAATAATCTTGAAAATAAGAATAAAATGGTTTAAGGCCGCTGGCGACTTACTGTTTTCTCGACACTAAAAGAAGCCGTATTTATTTTTATGTTCAGAAGGAAGTAGAGTATCGGTTACTGAAAGTATCTGTGTATTATAAAGTTGATAAGCCTTACTAAATTTTACTGTACAGTATAATCAGAGTAGTAAATAAACTAAAACATTACAATCTTAAAAAAAAATAGTAACTACGACTCCATGATCAATCAGTACTGCCCAAGCAAGCGCAATAAAAAAGTATCCTCAACCCGTATATGAATACATCAGGCTCGATCAACTCGTCAGCGGCGGGCGGCAAGTTGGTGAGCGCGAATCCGCGCGCGCAGCTCCCCAAACGACCAAGTAATTCAGCCGTCAATCCATCACACACGCGAGAGCGTGCCTCGCTCCAATCGACAGCCTCGACTAATCATCATCGCCGCGTCATCATCGCGCCCGTCCGCGCAAATGTGTCACGCGCGCATCATCGTGAGGGTGTTGCTCGTCGCTTAATTGTGTCTTCTCTCCACCCCCGCCCCCTTTTAATGGTCGGCTCGAACAGCGGCAACGGCTTTACCGAATCTCTGCCCTCTCCCTCTCTCTCTCTCATCTATATACACACGCGCTCGTGCGCGTATATATAAACTAAACTCGCTTGCCGGGATAGCAGGCAACTCATGATCCAGCGACGTGTCGTCCGCGATCCGATAATTGAAAATCGCTGTTGCGAGAGAGCCGACACGTTGATTTCGTCGGGCCTTCTCTCTTTCCCCGGTTTATCCCCGCTCTACACGCAACGCGTTTCAAGTTTCCCGCGCCACTTTCGCAGTCGCGCGCGTTTCACGGCTTTCAGCCTGCGAGCGCGGGGCTCGACGCGCTGTAACCTGCCTATATACCTGCGTACAATGTCGCATGAGTGTAGGTGTGTAGGGGCGCATACGGCCCCGCGAAATGCACCGGTACTCGAATCGGTTTTTGGTAACGCGACGAGCGCGCTGTTTTGGAAGAGCGAGCACTGGGATATCGTTCGTATCTTAATTTCGTCGAGGTGTCAGGGGGGAGATCGTCGATGATTTATATACGTGCCTGCCGATGTTTCTGGCCTCGAGTTGCCGGTGCTGGATTTTTACGCGGGATACATCTGTTGGATTTTTTTTCTTGTTTAGCACTTTTTTTTATTGGATTTCGATCGCGGAGTTGGGTTTTTGGCAAACGCGTTTAAGGAGAGAGAACAAGGACCTTTAAGGAAAGAGGGAGTAAAAATGGATAAGAAATCGAGGATGTGGATGAATTTTATCGGTAAAAATTTCTTATGAATGTATTTTAAAATTTTTTAACTACCCAAAGAACGTATAAAAATCAAAAGTATTTCATACAACTTTTTCTCGTGCAATTAAGCAGATTTACTGAATTTTGCTGTTTCAACTAAAAAAAATGTATATATGAAATTAACTTCCTTCAAAAATTATACTCTAAACTGAAAGGTACGAAACCTGGAAGTGAAAAGTTTAAAACCTACATTTTAATCTTTATAACAGTTTAAAATGTAAGTCTTAAACCAATATTGTACGATTATTGCAACAATTATTTGTCTGAAAAATATTTTATAAATATTACAGTAGCATAGTTGTAACAACATTATAAAATATTGCAATGATATTATTGTAGCAATTAGCAAAATCGCACTAATGTTTGAGCAATATTTCAAAGATATGATTTCACAAAATGCTATACATTAATATTATTGTATCTATATTGT
>JAPYZA010000673.1:0-26307 GCA_030522685.1 Eupelmus azureus | reverse complement strand
TCACCACTAACATCCTAAAAAACCACAAATCCACTCAATATTCCCTAACGGTCAAAACATGAATCTATTTCGTCACCATCATGTTATTCAACTGTCACGGAGCGCTCTCCTACTTCAAAACCCCCCGCACACCAAAACCGCATCAAAAGAAGATCGGAACAATCGGCCATGAGCCGTCCTCCTTCTCACCTTCAAAATCCACAATTTCCTCACCTGTTTTTCCGCCGTCCGTCCAGCAAACGCGCTTCCTCAAAACCTGCAGCTAGCCTCGCCCGGCGCGGCCCGATCGACGCGAGCACAGCTCCCCCAAACCGGCGATCGACGCTTTTCCAACTAACGAGCGACGGCGAGTCCACGGGGCATCAAACGTCCACATACCACACACACCTCAACCTCGTCCTCTTCAACGCATCAACACAAACTCGAAACGAAAAAAAAAGTCAACTGAACGGCGAACAAAAAGGTAAACGACGCGCGCCTCATGACCGCGCTGATGATCTCTTCCTCGTCATCGGCGCGTGTGCGTTGCTCTCTCTCTCCTTGCGCGCGCACGACTATATTGGTGAAGAGAGGCGAGCGTCGCTACGGTTAATACCTACGCGATGCCGAAAAATATATCGAGGTGTCGCGCATCGGCCGCCGGGAATGTGTCGTCGCGATTCGCGGAATCCGATTTCTCCCCCTCCTCCGCGCGTCGGTAACTGCTATGATGACTGTAGCTAAGCTGAGGCAGGTCTGGCTTTCGTGTGTTTACTACGAGCGTGCGGGCCGGAAAATAGCGAGGGACTATATAGGTACGCGTTTGCGCAGGCAGTTTTATGTGAATATTCCGATGGTGCGAGGGCGCTATGTTGTTTTGCTGACGACGCCGCCGAAGTGTGCTGCAGTCGCAGGCTAAGCGCGTACTGCTTAGACCGATGAGGCGTTGGTAATGTTTTGATCGAGGTGTGTGTAGGTATAGACGGAAGCCGGAGACGCTTGAGGAGAGAGAGACAGCTCCGGCTCTTTGAAAGTTGGGAATCGAGTGCGTAGGCATCGGAAGGAGCGAATGCGGGTCTATGTTGAGTTTTCGACTTCCTTTATGGTGACGTTTGGCGTTGAATAACAGTCGGTTTTGCTTGTTTTGGGCAGGTAGTATAGAGCTTGTCGTGAAAGTGAAAAAATATTTGTTTGTTTTTCGTATGCGCTGTATGTGTAGGTGTTTCTATGCTTGATGGATCTAGTTATTTCTATGCTGACTGGGGTACGATTTTGATTTGATAAAACAGATTTTATTGAATTATAATTGTTTATTAATAACGACATTTATTTGCGTCTATTTAAAATAATTTCAATTTATTTAAATTTAAATTACGACTTATACAAATCAAGAATTAAATTAAAGCACTTAATTATACCATTAGCATTACACATTAGTACCCCATAAGTCAAAATGCCCAGCGAATATGCTGCAGCTTCCAACGGAATGCGCGCGCACATTAGATTTAGATCTACGACAGAACAATTTGTTCATAAATAATATTGTCAGTTGCGCGTGTTCGGATATTAAACTGACGCAGTTACACGCTGCAATATATGTACCGGTGCGTAAAGCCATTACACCTATCATTCGAAATGTATGGCTGCTTTCCTAAGCAGAAGTTATGTAGCAATTACAGCTGTAACGCTGCGCGGTACGCATGTATATAGGTAAGTTTACACAAGTTTCATCATTTTTTTCGTTTATCAATACGACGCTTTATTGTTCTGACTTAAAATGTATTTCGTTCTTTATATTACAGGCGGTGAAAAATATTTTACAATGGAAGGTAGAATGTAAAAGTCTATACGATTGTTTCTATTTACAATAAAAAAAAAGCGTAGTTTCTCTTTGGAAAGTTCAAGTGCGGCTTACAAGCACTGCGACGTATCAACAGGCGCTAAGGAATACGGCGACGAGTCCGTGTTGCTGAAGTCTGGTAATACTTGGGAGGCCGCATTTATATTCTACAAGAAAAAAAGTAAAAATTATATTTATAAATATGTTTTTACATAATTTATAAAACGATCAAATTTTCGAGTTTGGAGCATGCTTTATCAAAATCAATTAATCAAAAGTAATTTCATCATTCAAAATTTATAGTTTAACAACGTGAATGTACATCGAGAACGATTTTATTTTCGGCGAAGACCACACGCAGCATGTTGAAAAGTTAATGCCTATTCGAGAGGAAGAAAAAATATTTTCCAGCCTTTCTCCGGCGATATTTTTGGATACGGATGAAATATGGCCTGTGCTACGAATACACAAAATCCTGCGGTATTCTAAAGGGAAAACAATCAAACGTCCACTTGGATTTTCTTATGAGTAATGGGACGTGCGGCTGCGCATGTTTACACTCGGGTACATTTTCAAATACGCATTTACAAGGGCTCGAGGAATTTGACTTTAATGACTCATTCGGCTATAAACCTTTTTTCGCTGAAAATCTATTTATAAGCTCCTTAAATTTTAAAGTAATATAATAAGTCTTTATAGAAAGGGACTTGAGAAAAATTTTGTTCTATTTAAATTCTTACTGAAAAATTTTTTTAATTTATGAACAAGGAATTATTACTGTATTTAAATATATTTCAAAGGAAATCTTATCAATTTTTTATTTTCTTCAAACATGAACCGTACTATTTCGAAAAAATTACCAAGATAGTGATAATATCGAAATAGCAAATAATGATAAATCAGGTTATCTCCTGACATTAAAGAATGTACGTACGTACAAGTATACTTTATCTGAGACTTTCGTGATTTTCGTAAATTCTCTACTCGCTATCACAAACGCACCTACGACATTAAAATAGAGCTTAAAAACACAGCTAAAAAATATCTACATCAACCTACACAATCTTTCCTTCCACCAACGCAAAAGCTGCAAAAGTTCGCCGGATCAGTAGCGTCGCTCCTCCAGACTCCGAGCCGTTCTGCGCCCAGCTGAGATGCCTCCTCGCCAAGCAGAAGAGCCGAATAGCAGGGCAGGTCGTCGCAGCCGCTGATGAGGACGGCCAGGAGGTGGCTGATGTAGCCGCAGGCCAGCTTGAGGGTCTCGATCTTGGAGAGCTTGCGGTCACGTGGCTCCGTTGGGATCAGCGTGCGCAGCAGGCTGAAGGCTGTGTTGACGCTGCGGGAACAGTGGAGATCGGAGGGTTTGAGATATGAATGGTTAATGTGGCTGAAGTGGAGGGATTGTGAAGTGGACACGGCTGCGACGAGGTTGGGAGTAAGTAGCGGTCGAGTTGATTGTGATTTAGGGAGGGAGCTTTGGAAGTTTTGATAGTAATGAGCTTTTTGGTTTATTATGGTAGAAGGCTCTTTATAAAAGTTTTCAATATAATGAAATTATAAAATAATTATATATTAAACAAAGAAAAAATTAACACTAATTTATTGTTTTAACAGTAAACAAAACATTACATAATTTTTGTTTGATTTGAATGACTATTCTGATAACATCATATGAAAATTAGCTTATTTTGTTTCCAGCTGGTCAATAAAAAGTTTATTATCAGTATTGTTCAAGTAATGACATGAATTGGAAGTATTATTCAGATTGTAACATTTATTAAGACTTAAGGCATAAATAATATACATTTATAGATTTAATTTCTGAGTTCTCCAAAATTATTTTTTAAATTACAATATTTAAAAAAAATGAAATAATATAATAATTTAAAACTGTCATATGAAGCAATTGTACTTAATCACTATAAATAATAATTTTTTTTAAATCTAATTATATTCAAATTTAACATAAAGTAAGGAATAAAACTTTAAATGTTTAAAAAAACTTTTCCCTTTATTTCATAAACTTTATAAACAATAAAAAAAACTTGATTCTTTATAGTTTTTTTTCCATAACTGGATCAAGTGGTATTCTTTTTTAGAAGGTATTATGGATCTTAGCGAAACAATTCAATTCACCACCACTACAACTCAACAAACTGAAAAGTAACATTGCCCACCCTGAACTGAACCAAACACCCCATTCTCTAAAAAAAGACCTCCAAAAGCAACATATCTCAATTTACAACCTCCCTAGCTCCAAAAACACCAAAACTCAAAAAAGCACAAATCCTCTCACCTCTGCGTCCTGTCCCTCTCCCTTGCGTTCGCCTGGCACCTCTGCTTACCCGGCTCGCTCTTCCTCCTCGCCGCCATGCTCCCGCCGTCAATTCCACCAAGCGACGACTACACCGCTGCCACTCGCGGGCCCGCTTATACATCAATGACTCAGGCGCACCCGCGCGACTCTGCGGCTTCTTCTTCTTCTCCTCCTCCTCCTCCCCTCGCTTCCTCTCCTACATACACACTCTTTTACCCTCGCGCGCCAGCCCTCGACTTATAACTTTACACACTCCTCTCTTTTCGGCGCTTTACAATTTGCCCAGTCTCACCCCCGCACACAGCTAAAAAAGACGCGAAGAGAGGAGAGGGAGACTGGATGCACGCGCGGGGGTGGGAGGCGGAAGCCGCAGTTTGTTATCGTCTAATTTACTCGTTGGCTCGCTTTTATTGAATGATTAATGCCCGCCCGAGAAGCGGCCGCGCGCTTCTTTTACGGCTGCTTTATTTGTTGCACGAGCGAGCTTTCTTTTTCTTGCCGCCGCGGGTGTATATGTGTACGCTTGGCTGCAGGCTCTTTTTGTCGTGGGAGCGGCTCGACACGGCTGTCTTAATGCTTTTTCGGGAATTGAAAGTTTTTTTGGGGTTTTTTCGGTTGGCTTGTGAAATGTGTTTGCGAGGTTGTCGAGTTTAAGGTTTTTGTCTGGTAGAGAAAAGTTGGATGGTGCGTTAATTCATTTTTGTTTAAGTTTTGTTACTGGTGGGCGGTTTTTGATTGTGTTGGAGTGAGGAATGTGTAGTGGAAATTTGGTAATCGAAATGTGAATAATAGAGTTCTAGAGTGATACATTTCGGATTTCGATTACAATGAAGCCAATGATTAGGTGGCATTTGAAATCGGGTTATGCGAAAATTTAATGCCCAGCTTTAAACATTTTAGGATCGTTTCCAAAAATCATTGAAGTAGATTAATGCGTTTCGCGTTTCGGTCTACTAAACTATTTATAAATCCGTACTAAACCTCTTAATGAGAAAATTAACAAGAATATTCTGTTAAATAGTTGTCAATTTATACATCATAATAGAGCAACAGAAAACATTTTATTTTTCTTACGTTTTTCAGCGAAAAAATAAATAAAAACATCTAAAGCACAAGTGAACTGCTGACTCATAATTAAAGCATCTCTTAAAACGAGTCTTTACTTAATAGACATTAATTACTTGTACCGCTGCTCTCTTTTACGGCTATTCTTCTCGCAACTCGCTTTACGAGCATTTACAAATTCTCCAATAATTTCGAAAAAAAGAAAACCTCAACAATCCACACACCCAAACCAAAATCACCCGCAAACGCAAATATCCAAAACCAACCGCGAAACTCCCGCATTTAATCAGCTCAACCCCGCAACGGAACTCGGCAATCTCAACTCTCCACCCCCGCCTCGAGCGCGCAGACAAAAAGTCACGAGCGAGCCCCGGCAATCCAGTAGACAAAAGGCAGGCTCGAACCTCAGGACGATAAGAGCAATCCGAAAAGCTCTCTGTCAAAAGGGCGAGACTCTTCTGGGGAAAGTCCCGCGCTCTCGTCTAATATACTAGGTCACACGTGCGCGCGCCCAGACACACTTGGCTCCTTTGCGTGTGTGTGTGTGTGTGTGCATGCACACGTGTATCACTGACGAGTTCCCGGATGAAGCTTCCACATAGCGCGGGGACACGAGTGGCGTGTAAACAGCTAGGCCGTTTCGCGTTGCGCCAATAAAAATGTGCGAGACTATCTCGCTCGAGCGCGCGGAGCAATTAGAGCGACTGTGCTTATAACGTTTATGCGACGCGTTCTTATTTTTTGCGAGACGAGAGGTTGTATCTTGAGGATCGGGTATAGTTTTGCGCGGGGAAATGATATGGAGGTTGAGGCTGGAGCTGGATGATTTTTGTCAATGTACGGTTGGGATTGGGGGATTAATTTTGCTGGATGAATGTTGACAGGTTTTTGTGAATGAGAGTTGAATTTTGGCGACGTGTAAAATGTAGTTTGTTTATATTCTGCGTAATAGCTTTAAATAAATTAAGGTTCAAATTTAATTTAATGATCGACTTTAACGTTCATTCGTGTGGTTATGATAATTAGGACTTTTTTTTAACTTTTCTCGAGTTATTTGAATCTAAAATTTAATAAATCCAATATTATATTCTCTCCAATAATCAATATATGCTGGAACGTGATTAATAAAAAGCGAATAAAATTACGAATCGATATACATAAGGCTTCGCGGCTCGTCTTTTGAGAATAAAATTTCAGAACCTAAATAATCTTTGCATTTGTGTAGTTTAGGAACGAAATCTAAATACGAATCAGTTCAGTCATTTACAGCAGTCTCTTCTAATTCTGGCGTCTGTTATTTTAGAAAAGAAAAATTATGGGAGGTTCCTCTATAGGATGACAAAGTATTGTTTAGGTTCTTGCTTTTCAAAGTAATAATAAACGTGTAAACAGAGAGGAGCTGAATGAAATATACGGATATAGTAGGGAAGGAAAGGAACGAACCTTAAATATCTTTTGTTTGACTATACATTACTGTTGGAACTGTTAAATTTATTATCTATGTTATTTTTAAATCTTGAAATAATTTACAATTATTTTCTACGGTTAAACCATGCACTTATAAACTATTCAAAGAAAAGCGTGAAAAATATTTACGCGAAAAGAAAATATTTTTTTAGAATACTATATAAATATAATTTAATGTTACTGTTAAAAGGTAAATAAATTAAAACCAGATAAATCTTCTTAAAATGTTTATTTTAAAATACAAAGTAATTCACTCTGCCTATAATATCTTTCAGTGTAATAATATTTCTTCAAATACTGTATAGATTAAGTATCGGCATGTCTGGGGGGTGGAGGGAGAAAAAAAAACCAGAAAAATCCGGTGGTGGAAACGGCGTCCATTTTTTTAATGCGGCCTGACAATCGTAAGAAATATTTACGTACTGTGTTGCGAATAAGTTACAATAATATAAATCAATGAATCGGTACAATCGATCATTTATTATTTATTTTCTTTCTTCCACTTTTATTAATTTTTTTCACTTAACTCTGCTTAAAATTTACATGTCCCCTTTCACGAGATGGTCACGAGAATTAAAAAGACACAAGCGCAGCGTTCATTTTCGTGGAAAACAAAACGTCGCGCGCGCAATCGATTCAAAAAATCAAAGCCCATCCAGTGTTCTGTGATGCACACTGTCGTGCTTTTACAAATATCCTCTAAAAAGTGATTTACATTCGAAGAACATTATATATCTCTTGGGCGCGCGCGCGTGCGCACTTTAAAATTCGGGCGCGTGCGCGCGCAAAAAACGTCACATGTTTAACGTTTCTCTCTACAAACGTTTTTTTTTTACTTTGGTCATTTTGTTGCAAATGTTTACAGTATATAATCAGCCAGCCACGCGTAGCAAAAAATCCATATATCGCCATGTTTTTATACCAACGCGAGGGCGCGCTCGCGCGATCGAATTCATTATGATTTTTCGTTTTTTAATTGTTTTTACTGCATCATCTTTCTTTTTAAATATACAATTGTATGTTATGCAAATGCAATATCAATACTCAAACTTAGCTTAAACGACTAAGTAATAAAATTTCATTAAAAATTAAAAAAAAAAAAAATAGTCAATTATTCGACGTAAAAGAGGGAAGTTGGATAAAAAGTCTGTACGTATAATACCGTCCACAGAGATAAAAAATAGACAATACCACAATAGTCTTACGAGAAAAAAAAATCATCCTACGCGAAACAGTCTACTTCTCGCGAGAAGTACAAACGTATTAAAAGAGACACTGGTGTTAGTATATATATAGTTATGTATATATATATAATATGTATAAATGCCCGAATCGTAAATCGAGCTTAATTAAGTTAAAAACCTTCTGTCTTCCATACGCTTTTTAAATAAAAAAAAAAAAAAATTAAAAAAAATAGGTAATGAAGTCAATTGAGCACAGGAGGAATTGCCACCAGTTGACGCGCGATAAATACACGCGCGCACGAACCTCAAAAATCAATATACATATCGCCTAGTGCTGCTATATCAATCGACCGCTATCCTCTAAAAGGCTAGGCTGCGCTAGCTACTTCGTAAATATATTCATATTTATATATATCAATTGCTGCGTGTTTCTTGTATTTACATTAACATGTTACACGACAGTGACCGCTTTGTCATTTTATTTACTTAATCTTTTTTACCTCATGTACGATACGTATGCAACACTGAGAAAACGCAAAGTAGCAATTATATAAAATTAATTAATAATTAATAATGGGTTTAAAAACCGAAAGACGAATTGCAAGTCACCAAGACCGAGAGAAAGAAAGGGAGAAAGAGAGACTTCGATTGTTTTTTTTTTGGATCTGCTGTTCCTCCTTTCCTTTTTTTCTACGACGTTTTCACGAGTCACTCTTTGTCTCTTTCTTTCTTCTATCTGTCTCAAATTTTACTATATATAATACGTGAAACGCAAAGGATTCGCGCGTCTCGCAGAATAAAACAAATTAAAAACCTAAGCGAACCTTTGCCGTTTACATCATCATTTAGTCTTCGCCTCGACAGCAATATGTAAAAGCAACGAGATGGTTCTGTTTAGCGCTTATCGGCTTTCTTTTCTTTAAGGGCGTGATCCACGTGTGGCTTCTTCCATTGCACGAACTTTGAGCTCGCGCTCGCGCTGTTGTCTAAAAAATACGGGGATTGTTTAGTTATCTTGGCCGGTGGCCAAATTATAAAATTCATATATAAATATTGTTTGCCTAACTTATTTTACTTAAAGAAATCTAGAAACCGATAAATCAAATACATTTCGAATTTTGGTAGATTTGTTTTTTATAATTAATAGATTTCTACAAAAATTTGAAATGAATAGTATTGTAGATAATTTTAATTGAATCTTTTATTTATGAAACATGCCTCAGTTATGAATAGTAAATGGTAAACAAATTAAATTGCTAAAGTCTAAAAACGAATTATGAATTCTTTTTTTAATAAAATTGATATAGGCAAAAAAGAAATCATAACTACAAATTGCTATAAAATAATTTATATTTGCATTCAATTATGACAATCAGTCATGTATTTACATTAGCAAACATTGCTAAATTCCACACACACATTTTTTAACTTTAAGATTATTAATTTATAATTGATTCCAATGTTTAAAGTTATCAAAATTATATACAAAATAACACGTTTCAAAAAATAAGTATTAACTCTTATGTAAATAATTATTTCGATATTTTATTTCATATTAATAAGACGCTGTATTTGAAAATATACTTAAATATATCAAATATATGCTGTACAAATCCCTTTCTAAACACATATTCTGCATTAAGTCACTTTTTCAAATCTTTAACTAAAACTAAAAGTCAAAATTACGTAATAACTGATTTTATTTTGATCATCTAAAACGAAAAACATAGTTTATCTTGGAATAATAGTTTTAAAGCATTAACGATAGATTCATCATTTCATTAAATACACAGTACAAAATTATTCGTAATATTACTACAAATCCATCACTTTTAAAAATTAACAAATCACAAAAAACTTTAAAAGCAAAATTCAACATACTATCATAAACTTCCTTATTTTGACTCACACGTCATAAATACTAGTGTCATAATCAAGATTCAATTAAATCTAAGTTTCAGTTCACAAATCCCGTTTCTTCCCTCTCTGGGATACTCCGAATTTTCTCTCCAGTCGTATGCATCCAGCAACGCGTAAACAAGACGCGCGCAGAGATAAAGCGACACACAGCAGATAGCCGTAAGGGTGGTATATTACACGAACCTTATGTATTCCTCGTGGTGGGCGACGAGCGAAGGGTGGGGCGGGAAGCGGTCGCGCTCCATCATGAGGTGACGCTGAATCTGCTCGTGGTGGGCGGCCATGTCAGCGTAAGGCCTGCCGAGCAGCTCGGCCGGGTGGAGAGCGAGCGTCGGCTCGCGTCCCATTAGACCTGGCCTCGGATAATTGCCGCTCGCTGCTGGTTTTTTACACGATGCCCATGAAACAAGAGAAGCAGGACGAGATCCGCCAATTTTAATGGACTGTATGGTAGACTGGATTATTGATAATTCGGTGCAAGAATTTTTTTTGTGGACACAACAGACAAAGGGATCATGCGGCAATTTGATGTCTTACTTGACTTTAATGTATCGATTTTTTTTAAGTATAGATCTTTTTTGTAAAAGAATTATCTAAATTTGTATTGATTGAGATAAAGTTGCAACATCAAATTGTGAAATTCAGTCACGTCCATTTGTCTTGCGACCACTAATTTTATGTAAACCAAGCAAAAAATTGATGATTTGGAAAGAATAAAATTTAAGAAATAATTTAAGCTGCAATAAAAGGCCATTAGTAGCTGCGAAAATATAAAATGCGTTTAGAGAAGAAAAAAGAAAAATCGTAAAGCACAAAAGCAATGTAAATGGCTTAAAAAGATCAAAACAGAAATGTAAATACTTCTAAGGAATATTTAGTTGTGTACAATATTTTTACAACACGAAAAGAACTTTAATTTGATTATAGGTATGTATATATTTAGATATTTTTGATATAAAAAAGGCAGTGCAGAATTAATTAACAAAAGCAAAAAAGCATAAAAGTTAATAATAAAAGAAAGTTTAATACTAAAACAAAATAGTAATTAAATTAATCACATTTAAGTAAATTGATATTGAATATACAAAAAAGGATTGAAAGATTAATAATATTATGAAATATGTATAGCAGTTTATGTTAGCTACTCAATAAACACATCAGCATTGATGCTTGAAAAGCAGAACAAATTCTTCTGAACAAGTTCCCGAAATAAAGATAATCCTAAAAAATTATGTTGTTGCTGAAATGTTATTCATAATTAAATTTTATGCTTTTAAAAATAGTTTCCTTCACGCGTTACAAAGTAAATATAAAGCATTTACACTATTTAAATTGGCTAACAGATTATAATACACCTTTAAGTGCATTTACTTTTCAAGCATTAATACCATGGTTACTTCTTTACTAAAACTTTTCTGAACAATATTCTGTATTTGAACAAATAAATTTATTGTATAGTACTGTTGTTCTTTGTCAAGAATATCTCGTAAACTACGCTCGAAAAGTTCAGTTCTACAACGTAGAATAATCAATATTTTCAACGATTGCTTCTGAAAGTGCATTCAGACGTTTAAAGAATAAATATTCGGCAATGTAAAAAAGTTAGATTCACAATCACAGCGAAATCCAAATGCACTCCTCGAATATTTGTAGTTTATCTATCCAGTCTTTCAACCCTTGTTTCACTCAACATTCTACAGAAAGCATAGAAAAAAGTTGGAGCTCCCATATATCGGCGCTAGTCTCGACGTACCGGGCAGTGGAAATCCTGCGGCCGCCGCCGCTGCCTCCTGCTGCTGCTGTTGTTGCTGCTGGGCCGCCGCTGCTGCCTGCTGCTGGGCCGCCGCCTGCTGCTGACCGGGATGCAGGTGTAGATGCGTGTGAGCGTGGGTGTGCGCGTGCGTATGCGCATGGTACTCGGGTGAAATTCCAGCCATCTGGAGCCGCACCATAGGATCCGCCGCCAGGGCTAGTCGCTCGTCCAATTGGCCGTGCGGATGACCGGCCGTGGGGTGGCCTCCACCTCCGCTAGCCGAACCTGCACCCGCTCCCGCGGTTAGCCCTAAACCCGACATCGCTTCGATCACAAACATACTTCCGTCATTCCACAGGCGCTTTATATTCTTAAGTTTTGCTTTTAACGGGGCTTCTGTCTTACTCTCGATTTTTTCTCCTTTCTTTATTGCGCGCCTCTTCAACCCTTCACTGCCGTGATTGACGCGCGCCTCAGCTACTATCCAGACTGTCTATATTCACTACTTGTGAAGACGAGCTTCTTTTATGGATTCGAAGACGCGAAAAAGAAATCTTCTTGACTCAGTGGGCAGATTGTGAATGTTAATTGTTTACGCTGTTACGTTAAACATTTTCTTTTATTAAGCAAATATACATTATTGAAATTGAACAATTCTAGTAGCATAAATGTTTGATTGGAAAGTAATTTAAAGGCATCATATAAAAAAGAATTTAACAGACTACATGATACTTAATAAAAGATAACTGTTAAAACAATTGACTTTCAATTAATTGTGTTTACGCTACTTTATTTTTTCATATTTATGTCCCTCAAAAGTATTATTATTAATTCTTATAACAATTGCCCCTTTGAATCAAAGAGATCATTTTTCTGCCGTTTTACGCGATGCATCTTCCGTTAAGCATTTTGTTTATTATTTAAATTGTGACACGAGTAAAATAAAGAATCTTTTATAAGAGAAAGCTAAAAATTTAATTATTCTGACTAATTTATACTTATTGTTTATATTTAGATTTAAAAATTGTTATGTTTAAATTAAATTATTTTTAACTATTTGAAAATATGACAAATATTTTAATTATTCCTGATATTTCTCAATCAATATATAATAATCATGTTATCACCCCACAAAAACAAAATAGTATACATTTGCATTAAAGCAAATTTTAATTTTTGAGCACTTTGCATGAAAAGTAAATCCACATTATTTGCACTATACAAGAATGCTATTACGTATTAGATATTAGATCAGCTGACCAAGTTAAAAAAGTTGTATTTTTCACATATAGTAGTAGTTATTTACATATCAGTAAAACATCATCAATTTATGCAGTGAAGAGTTAAATCAGTTTCGCTGCTTATGATAGTAATTAAGATAAGAACAAAAAAAGATTTCACATTAAGCTACTATAATTGAGAGGTTAAGCACTTTGTAAAAAAGATCAAGTTTTTGAATAACATGTAAAGCAGTAAGATTAATAAAGAGAATCTACTATGAACAAATAAAAATTAGAACAACATTGTTTTTAAACATTTTTTAACTTAAAAAAATTAATTTTTTGATTACATGCATAGCTGTAATAAGTAATTTCGATATAAATGTACTATTATTAACAATGTAATTTAATTCTACATTTTAAACTTTACTTCCACTAAAATTAATTGTGATTTAAATAAACTTTTTCTTTCGAAATTTTCTAGTGATAACCTCTCAAAAAATGTATAAATTAAAACAAATTTCTAAAATATAATATTTTACATTTTCTACCAATTTCTACCATTAAACATCATGAATAAAATCAGCACAAAATAATAAGTAGAATAAGTTGCTTTAAACTAATACAGCACAGAAATGTACTTTCAAAATTTTAAAGTAAGCACAAAAAAAAAATAATAAATAAATAAATTTACTTGTTGTACAAAATTAATCTAATAAATAAGCTCTTGAATCTTTTTAAATAATAGAAGCAATATATATCAACTTACATTTCCACAAGCATTGACAACTATTTTAAATTAAAAGCTTTCATTCTCAATCGCGAACATAAAATTCTTCAAATAGAACATAATCAAGAGCTTCCTATTGATTCAATTAGAAAAAATGTCTAAACGTACACTGATTCTAACAATCTCTACTTATATGAATTTGTTGTATAGGTACATACATACTCTCTAACATTGTTGATTTTAAAGTCGCTCTTTATGAAATCTCTCATTGTAAGGGTATTCAGCTTCGAGTAATAATGAAGGTAGGGGTGTGAGGGAGGCGACTTTTCAACCAAAAATCAAGTATTTACCTAATCGCTCGAGACGCTCCCTGTCCAATTGACTGGGCCCAGGTGGCACTGCGTACAGGCCAAACTGATGCAAACCTCCAGGTGGGCCCGAGGGGCCTGGTGGGGCCAGACCACCGCTGGCCGCGTATCTCCGGTGGATTTCCAGCCAGTGTGGATCAACTGGTGCCGCCATTGGCCTAGGTGCCCCTTTGAGCAATTCCTCCTAAAAAGCGAGAAAAATGACGTCTATAAATAAATGAAGTAAAGAATGCTTTTTTTTTATTTGCGTTAGAAATTATTCGTGAGATGCATGATGGGACGGGACCTTCCTACCTTTAAGTAGAAATGAAATAAAATGAAATGTTATTAACAAGGTTGGTTGTATTGAAGAATTATTATTTGTCATTGACAAAATGGGTGACATGATGTAGATGATTTTTTTTTTAATAATAAAGGTTCCAATACATAGTTTTTTGATTGCTAAATAAATGTTTTTTGATAAAAGTTTCAGACAATTTTTAATTCAAGTCTTTATACCTTAAGAATTATACTTACTTCTGATCATTTGGAATTTCTATTGTAAAAGAGTATTCTAAAACTAGCGCAAATTAAAAATCGTTAATCAAGTATGACTAAAACACGTATCATAACATATAATTTTTGCTATATTTTAATATCTTTTATTATTAGCAAAAACTATTTATTTGGGACCTTTGTTTGTGTTATGCTTCTTCTCACTTCAATATTCATCATCAGATAATAGTTTTCCTAATTAATTGTGTATCAAAAGCACAATTTATTAATCAGGTTAAAATTTAGATGTAAACCTACATTAAAACGAGAGGAAACAGTAACACAGATTTATTAATGTATTACTGAATATTATAGTGTTTTAAGCTGAAGCAGATTGATTTGTATGGCTTAATTTTAGTTTTAAAAACGAAAAATAATAAATAAAAAAAATTAGTAGATACAGTCGATAAAGCATTACAGTTGTTAAAAAGCGTTAAAGCATAAATTAAACTATAAATTATTAGGATCAATTATTTTTATTATTTTGTTTTTCATTTTTAATAGCGTAATTTTAAGTTTTAAATATGAAATATTTTGAATGAGCGATTATAATTAATGACTTTTATGTTGTATAAGATAAAGAAATTACATTTTCAAATAAAATTAAAATACATCAAACACTCAGATATCATAAAACGTATATATCTTTAAATCTTGCGGTTTAAAATTTTTAAAAACTTAAAATGAATCTCTTACTATAAATGTTTATACATATAATAATTATTTTTTTCAAGATTATAAAATAAAATGATTTAAAGAACTTCTAAATTACTTAAATTATAAATACTTTTGTAAGATGAATTGAAAATGTAATCATATGCTTGTGTATGTATTAGAAGGTTTTAGAAGATTAATGTATTTATGATTTTTATTTCTAATTAATTGAAAAGAATAAGATAATAACTTACATTTTGGAAAATGGTATTGATTGAGTACTTTTGAAACTACAATAAAAAATTTTAGTTTCAATAAATAATGTTTGATTTTCGCATAGTATATTTTGTTAACATGTTTTAAGTGAAAAAATAAATCAATTTTACAAATAATTAATGAAGTGATCATATTATTTAATATTTAATCAACTTATTAATTTTTGTATTAATTTTATGAAAATAAAAAAATACCTTTAAAAGTTCAAAATTACGATTTTAACGTATTTGTATCTATTTTATTGCAATAGTAAAATTATATAATTTATATTTCTTTTTGTTCTCTAAAAACGATGTTAATAAAAGTAACTAATATGCAAATAAAATAAAGCTTACAAAACTATAAGAATACCTAAGGAGTAAATAGAAAGTATGTAGAAAAATAAAAAACTATACAAATAACTTTTTTCAATTGTACGAATTATTGGTATAGATAATTCAAGATCTAGAATTAAGGTTGTAAATTATCATATCTTTATATACTAAATAAATGATCGATTATTGAAACAATAAATATTACAGTATCTGTATTTAGAATTTTTGAAAAAATTATAACCTTCGACTGCACATAAACGTTGTTTCTAACGCTGAATAAATGCGCACAGTTGCCTCTCAGGCTTCGCCTACATTAGTGATTGTATTACTTGCCTTCAAGACGCTGTTGCATTTCTTGATTTATTTTATTTTTGACACAAAGATAAAGAATATTTTAGTTATATTTATTTTGATCTTATATTCGAAGAAATATATTTAATTTTTATTCTAAAAGAGATAAAACTTTAAAGTAAGATGAGATTTTATGTGCAATGTAGAAGGTTAAAGATAAGAAATAAAAGTTTAGATCTAAAACATACCTTTAATCGATCATTCAGTTCTCTTTCCCTGAGTTCTCTGATTTCTCTTTCTCTCTTTTCGCGCTCCAAGTGTTCCAATTCCAATCGCTCTCTTGCTCCAGGTGCATACATGTAGTGCAGCATAGCATCCTGCGGACCTGGATGCCTTGCCGGAGAAAAGGCGGCATGCGGCCTCGCGTACTCCGAAAGCTGCCTCAACGCCGGCGTATCTGCGTAAGCGCCAGGCCGCGCTGCGTATCTGTCGTAAGGCGAGACGACGGGTTCAAGTGGACCACGACTCGGAGGCTTGCATGCCTCTGGCTGTTTCTCTGGCGTCGTCATTTTCCTGGCCTGTTGTGCTTGCGCCCTGTCGCGTTCTTCTCGCTCACGCTCCGCTTGCTTTCTTGAGCGCTCTTCGCGTTTGCGCGCCAACTTTGAGTCGGGCACAGGCTTAAACGTGAGATCCGTACGTGTGCACGAATTGTTCTCGCCACGATTCCAATGACGCAGAAAAATCGCCGACTGTGAGCGATGGCACTCCGAGTCTTCGATGCGCGGTTCGGGTGAAGGCCCTGTGCGCGGGCTCGGTGGCTCTTCTGGTTCGGGCTCAATGTCGGGTTCGATTTTCGGTTCTGGAGGCGGTGGAGCAATTTGTTGAGGCTGCTGTTGCGACTGAGGCGGTCTATGGTGGTGTGAGTGCAGCGAGCTCGAGGAACTGAGACAGGCCGCAGAGGACACGAGAGACGAAGGCTTATTGCGCGAGCTATTGTGCTGAGACGACGAGTGTTGAGACGAATGGCTGTGGGAGCTGTGTGAGCTGTGCGACGAGATGGTGAGAAGTTTATCGTGATGAAGAGTCGTCGCCTGATGCATCGACGACGAGGAGTGATGATGCGTTGCAATAAGGTTTTCGCCTTCCTCGCGGGTCGAAACACTGGATGTAGTGCTAGAGTGATGAGCCGTCATCATAGTAGTGGCCTCGCTGCGTTGAGGCGATGGAGGCGGTATGGCATGGGGCACAGGTCCGTATGGATAAGGCGGGAACGCTGGATAACCACCGACTGTGGGATAACCAGGATAGGCGTGAGGATGATACGGATGCATGGCGGCGAATAAAGAGGGATGCATAAGCGGGTGATGTGGATGGAAGGGATGAGCCATGTGAGGACTGGTTTGCTGTACCGGATGCATCACTGGTTGAGGAATCGACGTCGGAGGTGGAGGAAGGGTTGGTTGAGGCGAAGCTGCAACTGACTGTAACTGCGACACCTGCTGTTGACTGGAGGAGGAGGAAGAATGTTTGCTTGGTGTCGGAGGTTTGCTGTTACTATTACTACTACCCGCGGCGTCTGGGTCTTTCTTTATATTATCTAAACTTGGGCCTGAAAATAAATTTCCGCATTAAGTGTCTATAAATTCATTTAATGTAATAATTAATTCATTAAATATAAGCAACTCTCACCTGGGAAACCAGTCTGGAAACCAGGAACCTTGACTTCCTTGAGACTCTGCAAAGGATCAGGTTCTGGAGGCACGATCTCCTGTTTGATTTTCAAATTTTGCGGCTCCATGGGCGGTGTGCCGGCTAAACTGTACATAGGTCCAGGCCTATCAGTCTGCATCATTGGCGGTGGCGGCTGAATCGGTTGGAACATGTTGAGCGGCTCAGGTCTAGGCTGTGGTGGCGGTTGCTGCGGTGGTTCCGAGTCTCTGTCATCGCGCTCTCCTAACCTGTCTGACATCCTGTCAGGCGGCATTCTGTCGGACATTCTATCGGACATTCTATCTTGCATTCTATCTTGCATTCTGTCCTGCATTCTATCCTGCATTCTCTCTTGCATCCTTTCTTGCTGCATCCTCTCTTGTTGCATTCTCTCTTGCTGCATTCTATCTTGCATTCTATCTTGCATTCTGTCTTGCATTCTATCTTGCATTCTATCCTGCTGAATTCTGTCCACTATTCTGTCTGATATCCTATCTGGCAGTCTACCGTCTCTTAACCTTTCCGGAGGCATTCTGTCGTCATCCCGCATCATTCTGTCAGGCATCCCTCTACTGTCTTGAGATAAAACTGTGAGTCCCAGAGGTTGTGGCGAACTTGGCATAGGTGGAAGCTGCGGTGGCAAACCGCTCGTCGTCATGTTTTGTGGTATGTTGAGATTGAGCGGCGGCGGACCACCCAGTGATGGCGGTGGTAGACCTAGGCTCGTGGGTATCGTCGGCGGCGCGCTCGTTGACATGTTCTCTGGGTGAGTTTGGCTCAAATCTCTGGCAGGCTGCAAAAGACTCGGTGGCGGTGGTGGCGGAACCTGAGGCACCTGCAGGCCCGGTATCTGAATACTCTGGGCTGATAAGTTCTGAGGCACGCTTTGGGGAGCTGAGACGATTGCGGGAGGACCAGTATACTGCATATTTAGCGGATGTGACTGGTTCATTGTGCTCGATGGAACCGCCATCCCGAGCGCTGGTCCCGAAACTATCGCGGCTGCCGATTGAGGCATCGGCGGTAGACTCATGGAACTGCTGGGCAGCTGTCCCACGGGACTACCAACCGATTGCGACAGATTGCGCGGCATATTTTGATTGTTCAACTCATTAACGGCTAAAGGCTGCGAGGTACTGTGCGCCATTTGCGGCTGTGGCTGCTGGTGCGGAGGCACCAGTGATTGAGCTAGAGACACGGGTTGATGCGGGTGCTGTTGCTGCTGCTCTGACTGTTCTGACGGGGGTTCCTCTTTCATGGGTGGCGAAGTGGTCGTGTCCATGGGAACGGGCATACCCAGAAGCATGGACATCGGCAACGGCTCCTGCTTCATCGGCTCCAGTTTCATCGGTATAGGCTCTAGCTTCATCGATACTGGCTCCAACTTCATCGGCAAAGGCTCCAGCTTCAATGGCTGATTCAAGGGCAAAGGCATATCCTCCATCTGATCCTTCATGTCTACATGTTCCTCAAGTTTTGGCTTTTTATCCATAATGGATTCCCGAGCGTGAATGACCGGCACCGATATCGGGAGACTTTGTATCAGCGGCTGCGGCTGTGACTGTGGAGGCGGTGGCTGCGATTGCATTTGTGACTGTGATTGTTGTGGCTGCGACTGCTGCGATTGCTGCGGTTGCGGAGGTGAGATAGGCGTCGTTATGAGCGTTGGGGGTTCAGAAGGCTCATCAGGCGGCGTTGTCGCCGGACTCACCGGGTTATTGTCGACCGGTAAACCACCGACTGTGACACTACTACTGCTACTACTACTCGTGGCTGCTATCGCAGCAGCTGCCGAGTTACTGCTGCTACTGTCGGGCGCATCTGCCTCTGTTTCGCGCTCCGGCTCGTCCATCAGTGAATTGCTGTCCGTGGTCAACGATTCTGAGGGACTGTCGGATCTGTCAGCACCGCGTTTACGTTTCTGCAAGTCCTTGTCCTCGTCTTGCTCCTCAACGGTGCAGCGCTTCTGGCCCTTCTTCGGAGTTTCCTGTTTGCTGGAAGACTTGGACTTCTTCGGCTTATCATTCGATTGTGATTGGGATTGTGACTGCTGAGATTGGGACTGCTGCTTATCCTGGTCAGGTGTGTCGGTTCCGCCGGTTCTACGTGGTCTCGAGGGTCTCGGATTTTCCTTAGCCTTATTCCGCGTTCGCATTCTACCGGGACTGTCAGGCGACTCAGCGGGCACTGGCCGGAAGAGATAAGGCGGAGCTGGAGGTAGCTCGCCTGTTTTCTTCAGGTGTGCTCGGCATTCCGCACAGAGAAGTAGTCTATCCTTGCCAGTGACCTAGTGTAATGTTAAAAAAAATAATGATAAAAATCTTGTTTGGTCTGCATGTATATAAAAAAAATGTTTAAATATGAGCGCTTTGTTAAATATCAAATTTAAATTTTAAAAGCAAAGTCTGTCACACTTCCGAATAGCTAACATTGTCCTAACATGTAACAGTTTCCATTAACTTGATATAATCCTTAAGTACCCACACTCCCCTAGGTGGTGATGATAAGTCTCTAAAGAGATTGAAATATTAACAGCAAAGCAACCGACCTGATAATCCTTTGAGCTATTGGAAAAGCAGTGCTGGCAGGAATGAGTGACCCCGTTGGTGTTAGTATCGCGCGAGTCGCTGTCCTCCTCGGAGTTGTCGTCCTCTGTAACGGAGCTCACCTCGCCGCCCGCGGGATTGCTGTTGCTTGAAGCCGTAGCGCTGGCACCGCCGAGCGGCCCGCCGTTGCTGCTCTCGGACTCTGTAGCAGCGCTCTCCTTGGCGTTGCTTGCGCTCGAGGGTGTTTCGCCGCTCGTCGGCGTAGCTGCCTCTTCTTTAGGCGTACCAGCGCGCGAGTTGCGTGTGTTCCGTATGCGACGGAGCGAGCCCTGTCGGCGTCTGCGATGTGGCCGATTGTTGTTCGCCCCAGGTGTCTTCTTCCACAGGTAGTAGAACTCGACGAGTTCCGGCTGAAAGCGCATTATAAGGGTCTTTTAAGATTGCGAGGAATGAGGCCAGTTATGCGACTGTTTCGCGTGTGTACATTGTATTAAATATTTCTTTGTTGCATTTAGTGCAGCTGACTATTGCTACATTGATGAAATATAGGTAGTTGCATCAGGTTCTAAGAGCCGTGTCATTAATGTCTAAAAATATCGCTCAAAGAAATATCGTAAATTGCTAACAGATTTATTATATGAAAACTAAGTCGTTCTTAAACTCAATATTTAAACACAACATATTTAAAGAAACCCTAACGTATTTATATAATTCACAGATTTGTTATTTTAAAAAAATTATTAACATGTAGCGTATCTCGATAATTTATGACTTAAACTGATATTTATTTATTTGCTTTTTCTTTTATTAGTTAAAAGACATTTTACAATTTTTTCAAAGTTTGTTTTATATATATTGATGAAAAATGTTGTTAATATTCATTTTATTTAATAATTTTAAATATAGTCAGAGTTGTTAGTTTCTTTTATAAAGATTATAAAAATATATTTTCATAAGTTTGTTAATTTATTAAGGAATCTACACTGCTACAATATAGCTTCTAACGATAAGAGAAACTTTCTTAATATGGGACAAATAATCAGTACAAAAATTATATTCAATTAAAGTCTGGGTTTATCTTGTCTTGGAGGCAATGTTTCTGACACTTAATCTAAATTTTACACTTGACTGCTTAGTTTCTATTCAGATTAGTATTCAAGTATTTAAATGCTTTTGAAATTCACATTAAAAATTTAGAGAAAGCTACATTGTAGCTTTATAGGTCAAAAAATAGATATTCATTAACTGTTTTAAAATAAACATTTAACACCAATGTAAATAAAGAATTAGTAAAAACAAAAGTGTATAAAGAATTAGTAAAAAAAAAGGTGTATAAAGAATTAGTAAAAAAAAAGTGTATTTATATGTAGTTATGAAATATGATCAACAGATTTAATGCAAAAGTAATGTATTAAAAATGTTTCATGTACATCAGTGATTTTATAGTGGAAATGTTGAACTTAAAAATATATATATGTCCAGAGCTACAATTAAATTAATGAGATATATAGTAATAAAAGTCACACATACACTATGTAGCACTGAACTTTGTTATTGAAATATTTAAAGGTCAAATAAAAAAGTAAATTAATTACCGTATCTTTGTGCGGTAGGAGATCTTTTCTAATACGAGAAAAGTTTTTTCCAAATTGTCGAAGGCCTTTAACAAAACGTTTCTACAAAAGGAAGATAAAAGTATACATGATTATTTATATGAATTAATGCAAAAACTTATATTCTTGATGAAAACATGTTATCATGGCCACTTACAGTCTCTTCTTCAGACCATTTCTTGTCAATGCCTTTGGGAACAGCACACTTGTACAATGCTTGTAAGGCTCTTCCTGCGTCATAGCCAGAGTCATGCAATGTGTCAAGTGCATTGATTGTGGTATCGTCTCTAGATGCTGCAACACAACCATCCGGCGATCCTCCATCACACATACCAGCGAAGGCGGCTACTGATCTTGCTGCTCTCAGGTACATGAGTAGGTCCATATCCAATGTCATTGCAGGAATCCATCTTAGCTCTTCTCTCTCTTTGGAAAACTCTGGATCAGGAAGCAGCTCTCCAGGAGGGATACCCGGCCGATACTCAGGCAAATGGGCCTGGCAAGAAACCAAGTCCTGTGTAAAAAATCCGGGATTGTGCGCTGTTAGCTCCACTGCCAAAGCAAGTTAGTCATACGCACCTATACTCCGGCTTGTTTTTTTTCTTTTTACACTTTCAATTATCCAAAATTTACATTTAGATCAATCGTTTTTTTAACTATCTGTCGTGCTCTCTTGTGTCCTAATTATGTATATATTACAGCTTACTTTTTTCTTTCACTCTATCTGCCAATGCAAAAATAGAAACTACTATTTTTTTACTCAACATAGCTTTTCAAGGATAGCACAAGCAAAGCAAATGAAAAATATAAAAATACTTTAAATAACAGGTTTAATTTAATTTTAATTATCTTGTACAAGTTAAAATTATGGTTTTAAAATTCAGTTAATTTAAGCAAATTTTTTTTCAACTGTGACTAAAAACTAGCATAAAAATTAAAATGTTAATGCAAAAATAAAAATTAATCACAAATTTTATTACTGTGAACATTTTTCAAAGAATAATTCTTGTTTACATAAATAAGACAACTCAGCACAATAATAATTATAATAACAAAAATTAGTTCCAGAGTTACATAAATTTAATATTCTATTCTTGTGCAAGAAAAGAACTTGAACAGATTGACATTTACTGATAAAAGTAATTATTATAGTTAGTAAGTTTTAAAAATCTTTATTGAAAAGGATTTTGCAGAATGAATATTTTTTTAAATATTTGGGAATATGGTTTTAAGTTTATTGTAAAAATTTTAAACAAGAAAATTTTAATTAAAGAGTACTGTGTAAAGTGACATAAGAGTCCATTCAATCTATAAACAACTGTTCAAAGAAAATAGCCATTAGACATTCTCATTTTGAAATTGTAAAATTTATGTAACGTTTAGCTCATAAGCTGTAATGAAATTCAATTAGAAAAAAGCCTATCACTTGCAAACCAATGTTGACTACAACTGTATCATCAAATTGCAAATAACAAATATTGACACTCGGACAATTAATTCTGATGTATTGCTGTTGTAACAGAGATTTCAAGTAAGCAGAATTGAAAATTACATTTTGTTATGTACATACAAGTGTACGCAAAATATTGTCATATTATTTTTGTCCACAAAGTCTTTGTTGCACGAATAAAGTTATCAAACAAACAAGCCTTGAGTTAGGTACGCAGTGCTGCAGTATAGCTATGTGGCAAGGGGGGGGTTTTCTGTTTTTATATATGTTCAAGGAAAGTAATCAAACCTGGTGCGATGGACCAACCCGTATCTCGCCCTGGGTGCCGGCTGACATCTCCCCCTCCTCCGAAGCTCCGCCGTCCTTCTCCAGTGTTCCGATTGGCTTCGGTCTTGCTCTTCGAGTAAAATCCTACCATCCACCCCCTGAACCGAATATTTAGACCATGAATCTCTTTTACATTTCTTATAGACAAATAATTTTGTGCATGCTATCTTATATGTTAATGTTAAACAATAATACAATATAAGTCAAGGCTCTTTTAAACACTCACATAGGCTAAACTTTTTATCCAAAATATCCCACATCGTAATCCACATTTTCACAACTGTCCAATTAAATAGTTACGCATCCCATTAAACCCACAAACCGAAACGTGGTGCCAGCAAGATAAAAAATTCAGCCTAAGAAGAAACCCCCCAAAAAAAAAACTCTGAATATCACTCGCTCCTGCTCGCATTCCTCTCGGGCCGAGCTCGAGAAAAAAGGCCATCAAATCTCGTTTATCCTCTCGTCGGAGGCCCCGCGCCGATCGAAAATCCGTTATTGCGCGCGCGAGCATCGCAAATCCAGATAAAAGCCCAAGTAAAATATTGATTTAACGCGACACATGTCAATGACTCATTTGTAATGCTAAGTTACACGCCGCGAGTGCGAAACCTTTTAGCCTTCGCTCCGAGCGAGATGTCGAACGCACACACAGACACACACACTACTGTCTTCCGAGCGTGCCGTTCAACACACAAGCAGCCAGCGCGTACGTGTGTCTAGGTAAACCATCAAAGCGCGCAGCTACGGTGTTTTTTAAAAAACAATAACTCATCGGTCTTGTCATCGCGTTTCACGCTCCCAGGCCGCCTCCTCCCACCCCCGAGTCGAGACTTGAAAAAACTGTTAGCCATCGCGAGAGAAAAAAAGAGAGCACGTCTCCATTTTTCGTCGCGTACGCAGAGCGGCGGTGGCGGTAGACACCGCGCGAGAGAACTAGAGAGCCAGAGAGTACGCGTATACGTACGCTCCGGTGTATTGTATGTATATACAGCGGCTCGGTGCGCAATAACAAGTGCGATATACAGCGATTAGAGTGGCGCTCGGCTGCGCTCCGTGACACCTTGCCACTCGTCGAGTCGTGTGTGTGCGCGCGCGCGCGCCGCGGCTAATGGCCCGTCGTCGAAGGCGACGAAAAAAAGGCAGGCGCGAGCTGCGTGTGTGTGTGGGTACTTTAGGTCGGAGCGAAAACAAAAAAAGGAGAGTTGCTCGCGCGGGGAATTATATACGCCCCGGAGAGAGGTCCTTGTGTGTATGTGTGTGTGTGTGTATGAACAATGCAGCTACAGCGCGAATTACGGAGCTCTCTTTCTCCGAGGGCTATATGCACGTATATACACACGGGCATGCTTGTATAGGCGGCTGTGTGTGTATGGGTAGGTATAGGTAGTAAAAAGGAGGCATCGTCCCGTGGCCGAGCTGCGGCTCTCCGACATTCGAGGCTCGGAGTCAGGCAGCACATCCTCGAGAGAGTCCAGCCAGCGCGCGCGCACGAAACTTTCCTCCTCTCCTTTCTCTCTCGCTCTCTGGCTCATCTCTCTGCGCACAGGCTCGCACAACACATAGAGACGAGACGCACGTACGTGTATACATACATATACGCAGAGAGAAAAAGAGAGAGACTCTCACCTCTCTTGGGCCGCAAAGTGTCTGCGAAAGCCTCTCTCTCTCTCTCTGGCGGAAAAGCTTCCCCGAGTGCCAACAGTCACGTACGTGTGCTCTCTCTCTTTCTCGAGTACTTCGGCTCTCCGAGCGCACACATGCATATATACAGTCTCGGATACACGCACACATAGAGAGCGAGAGAGCACACGTATATACCCGCGCGAGTAGCGTCGAACGGCGGCGGCGGCGGCGGCGAGGAAAAAAAGAGCGAGCGAGAGAGAGAGAGCAGCCCGCGCAGGCTGCTCTCTCGGCGAGAGAAGAAAGACAAAAATAAAGGGGAACACGAGAGGCCATAAGGGACAGAGCGAGAGAGACGGACTCTCTGCGGCTCTCTGTGTGCGTAAGCCGCGCGCGCGCGCAGAGCTGGAAGGTACCCAAGTGAACGAGAGAGAGATGGAGAGAAGAAACGGAGCGTCGAATCTGTCACTTTCGGTACGACACTTAGCGCGCGCGCGCTCTGTGTACCTACAAGCGCCGATATAGCTATAAGCAGGAGAGATACACAGGCGTGAGATGGGGATAAAAAAAGGAGCGCAAAGGAGAAGCAATAAAAATGAAGAACGAGTATAGGTGGAGAGAGAGAGAGAGGATGGCTGCACAAAAAGAACGCGCGAGCGCACACCCCTCTGACCCCCCCACCCCCCGCGCGTGCCGCCACCGCCGCTGCATGTAACGAGCACCCATGCACTCTTTGATGATATATATCGGCGCGGAGAGTTGGGAAGGAGGGGGGGGGGCAGAAAAGTCTCTCTTACCCACACGCTTGCGGCGGGCTCGCGTTCACACACACACACACACACACATGGATATATACAGAGAGTGAGAGAGAGAGGCGCAAGCGCCGCGTACAAAGAGATGATGATGAAGAGAAGAGGGGCACATAAGCGTAATAAACGCACTCGCCGAGAGCGCGCGGAGAGCTACTACGCGCCGCCGCCGCAGCCGCTACTCTAGTGGTGTGTGCGCGCACCTATCTCTCTCACTCTCTCTGTGTATATATACGCACTTTGCGGAATGGTATATAGGCGCGCGCGAGCGCGGAATGGAGCTCCAAAGAGCCGAGGATACTCAGAGCCCCCAAAAA
>JAPYZA010000672.1:0-69489 GCA_030522685.1 Eupelmus azureus | reverse complement strand
CTCTCTCTCTCTTTCGGGCTCAGACACTCTGGGCGGTTGTCTGTCTGTGCGTCGCGGTCCTGGGATAGCAGTTGGCTTGCTGTTCGCGCTAGCGCGCCCGCAAGCACGCACAGCTGTTTGGAGGGGCTGCGCTGTGCGCGCGTGTATCTAGTTGGTCTGTGTGCGTGATCGATCGCGCGCGCGCTCGTGAGAGTCACGTGCTGAGCTTGATGGGAGACTGGATCAAGAGAGGAGAGAGAGGGAGACAGAGGACTGTGGTAGAGAAGAAACGGCGAAGCGAGAGTGATAAGAAGAGCGCGGGCACACGTGTGTGAAAGTATCTCTCTCCTCTCTCCCTTCTGGACATCGCCGGTGCGGGCGCTAAAACTACAGGAGAGAAGAACAAGCCAATGTTCTCTCTTTCTCTCTAATCTCGAAGGGGGAGGATACTGAGCCGAGAGGAAGGAGGATAGACGGAGGAAGATGCTGCCGCCGTCGCCTTGAGTAACCGCGCGCGCGGCGTATATACTCCCGCCGCCCGCAGTGCCGTAGCACGTGGCAAGCGGCGCCCACGCACATGCCCCTTTAACTCCTTTCCGTCTCCCTCGTCTGCGAGCCTACGTACTCTATAAACTCGTTTGCGTTCCTAACGAGGATATAGCGGGGCCGCCCACCCCGCACCGACAACAAGTGGATCGCTCTATCACCGAAAAGAGCCGACTGTGTGTGCATGTGTGTGCGTGTGTGCGTGACAGTGTCTGTGTATTTTTTGTGCTTAACAGAGTGCAGGTGCCGTGCGAGGAGGAAAAAGTGAAAGGATATACAGAGGCCGGATACACATATACGAATATCCCCGTGTGCGCGCGTGCAAAGATATCGGTGTCTCTCGGCGCGCGTGTTACGCCCCGCCCCGTGTGTGTGCGACTGTGTGGGTGCGTGTGTGTGTGTGTGTGTGTGCGCGCTGCCGCGGAGAGAGGAAGGAGCGCCGCGCGCTCAGTTCAGCGCTGCTCGCCGTGCATCCAGCAGCTCTTTCTCTCTACTACTACTACTACCCCCCCGAAGAGTGCGCCTCCCACCCTTAGATCGCGGCAGTGGTGCACGCGAAAAGTGCGTGCGTAGAGCAGAAGAAGAAGAAGAAGTCACGTGGCGGCGGCGCAGGAAAGTGAGAGAGAAACAAAGCTGTGTACGTGCTGTGTTCTCTCGGCTGTGAGTGTGCTTCTCTCTCTGTGCGTGCGGGTGCCTACCCTCTCTCTCTCTCTCTCACTCTGTGTGTTGTAGTGGCTAGCTCCGCTGCGTTTTAGTGCTCTTTCCTCTTTCGCTTCGCCAGGCTTCCCGAGGGAGCGAGTTTTCTGCTAAAAAGCAGCGCAAGCCCGGAGAACCACACCTTCTGGCCGCAGCCGGCACGCCGTGGGATTAAAAGCCCGAAGCCGGCGCAGCAGTTCTGGAGGCACGAGCAGAAGAACGAGGAGAAAAAGGTGAGAGACCGATCATCGATTTAACGAGCGCGAGCTGGCAGCCGTCGATTTTCGATCGGTCGCATCGCGAGGCCGCGATTATCGGCTAGGCTGCTGGCTCTCTCTCTCTTTCGACCCCCCCCCCCTTAAATCGGCTGGCTGGCTGTAAACAATGATGTCCCCCGATGCTGCCTCGTTAACGACGAGTCGCCCGTTAAGACGAGTGGCTTCGAATCACTACCTCCTTTTTTTTCTTCCTTTCGTTCGTCGAGCGGTACACACGCGGCGAGTGATTCCTTTTTTCGGCGCTCTTTCTCTCTCGTTACGGGCGTATCGGAAAGCGATAATTTTTCCGGATATTCCAATTATTCCGCCGCGGCGGGATGATCGGTGCGAAAAAATACGCTCGCTGATTAATCGATTAGGAACGAGCTTCTCGCGTTTTTCTAATGCTCCTGGTGTATGTAGGTGTGTGGGTCGAGTTAAGTGAAACTTTCGACGCGTTGATGTTATCCGAGCCCGTCGATTTTTTTTAGCGAGAGAGTGATTCAGCTGCTTTTTGTTTGGAGATGTGTAATTGGCTGAGTGAGAGAGGACAAGAGGATGGGTAGATTTACCAGGGCGTACTTTGAGTTTTAATTTGAATTGCGCGCTTGTTTGCTGCGTTTGCTGCTTGTTTAGCGTGACCGGGGATGTAATAAACGGATCGACGTGTTGAATATAGCTGGAGCGGAGTTTATAGTTTTTAAAGCTGATCAGACGAAAAATTGATTTTGTTTTTTGAGATAATGTAAACATTACATGAATTCTGGTGGGATGAATTATTCTTTTTATCGATACGAATATAGTTGTTTGATTAAAAATCATTTAAAAATTGAACTAACGTTAAACGTAAATAAGGCTTCAATGATCAATTATTCAAATTAGTAAATGGTTCAAATAACAATTATTCTATACATAGCAATGATTAGATACATTATCATGAGGATAATGTAGATGAATGAGTATATTGAAACATTTTTGATCGCACAAATGAAAGCACGAGGAAACCTTTCCTTTGGGTACAATCCTTTGATGAAAAGGATCTACCTTGGGAGACTAATTTCTATAATAAATCTGCTGCGCAATGAGTTTTCTTCCGAGGTCTTGAAAATGGAAAGCTGTGTTCCGAGTACCTTTAGAAATCGAATAATGAAAGAATTTTTTCAGAATCTATTCATTTTTATAAGAATTTTTCAACTTCCATGGTTTGACTTTTTGATTTCTGCTGAATTATCGCATTCACATTATTTTACTAAAACTTCCGTTATAATATAGTATATATCTCATTATGAATGTACTAAGAGTATAATAAATAAATAATAAACACAAAAGAAAAATACATTATAGTCTGCATTATTCATTCTAATAATAAAAGATAATACATTTACTTTGTACATGACATAAGATTATTTCATAAAAGAGTAATACAAAAAGTAGTTAATTATTATATTCAATTAAATAAAGTATATTAATTCCATTGATTGTTGAATTTAAATATTAGAAATCAATTCATCTATAGTATGAATCAAATAATATTAATTCATAATTTATTGCGATTAATACAATTTATAATTATACAAAGTAGAATATCATATTCATGAATGGAAGTAAAAGTAATAGATCTATGATGTATATTATTCGTATAAATGCTTTATATTCGAATATTTAACAACCGAATAGTTTATTAGGAATTTGAGAATCTGTAAATGAAATGAAATTCATCGCTGTTTTAGTACAATTAAAATTATTTCCAATCCAAGTAAATTTAGTTCTATTAAATAACTTGAAATTTCCGAGATTTTGAACCACTATTTTGTCACTTTATACATTCCCTAATGCCTTAAAAGTCAGTCTGTCGTGACATACAGTCAACGAATGGTTCACGAGGGATCAGCTTATACGACTGTACTAAAAGCACACGTAGTTTCGGTTGGAACGACTGAAATACATGAAAATTATGTTTCTAACCAAAGTTTACGCAATAAATTTAATTTTTTCTACGTTTTTTAATAAACTGCAGAAAACGTAAAAATAATAATGATTTTTTTTTTAATTTATAGGTTTTATTTGCTTATCCCTTTATAGTCCCTGCCGATGCAACATAGCATATGATAATATTGCTCTACTAAAATCTATAACCAATTGTGTTTTAGAATTTGGGTAAATTTGTGTCGCACAAAATCTTTTACCTGATTGTATAAGAAAATATTTACAACACTCAATTTTTTCTAATGAAATATTTTTTGTTAGTAATTTGTCAATGTGAATCTTATAATTAAAAATATTTAATTAAATAATAAAATTTTATAAGTATTATTATAAGTACTTGCTTCAATTTTTTAAGTAAAGTACAAAGTTATCATTATTCATACTTTTTTCTATTAATATCTTAATAATAAAAAACGGTTTTATTTATTACAAATAAATTTTTTGTTTTTCAAATATGAAAAACTAAAAAATTCCTATATCGGAGCTTAGTGTTGATTAGAAGTTAAATTTTGTCGAGTAGAGAGAATTATAACTCAGTGAAACTGAATTGTCACTGGACACAGATGATTTATTACAGGAAGGGTGTAACGATAAAAAGTGAGGTTATGTACGATTTCGAATTGCAGTGATTAACGGCCACACAGAGTGATAATTTACTTAGATCAAATTGCATGTCACGCGCGTCTGAAACTAGTAGTCGTTTGGGCATTCGTATAATTATTTTACTTTTCATATTTTATTACTTTTAAAATCTTTTGAAAATTTATAAAGATTTCAAGTCAGTCGAGTTAATTTATCTCTTAAAGAAACTTTACTGCAACTCTCGAATTGTAGTCCAGAAGCTTTCTCTCTTTTGTTCATCGTTACGAAATAACTTCGAAAGCTCTAAAGGGGCTATTTGCTCCTTTTTTTAGCGTAAAAAAACGTAGTTGAAAAAAGTTCACTACAAAACGCAAGAATGTTCATTGTGCTACAATCAAAGTGTATTTACTACAAAGGTAGTGGTAGCCATTATCCCATACTATATACTACATTTCCGTAAGCTTCATCCCTAATTAGAATAATGAGTTTCAAATTGTGTTAAGTTCGGTAAGCTTCGTTTACTTAGTCTGACGTATAATTTCTCAATGTCGTGCTCGGATTAAGTTTGACACAGAAAATCCATCCAGTATAAATAAACCCTTTTTCTTTTTATAAAATTATCTTGACGTATGATCGTACGTAACAACTCATTTAAATGACATACTCTTTTGCTAGTACAGACAGAAAATCGGGATACAATGTCATGTTTCAGGAGCCCATTCTTGACATAGATATTTTCTCATCCACACTTTACGATAAATCTCTCTTTTGATGTTGGCTTTCTTTGTGCCTGTCTTTTTCGTAAATGTCTCGAAAACTGCGAGAGATAGCTGAGAAGAAGAATAAAATGCAGTACGAAAAAGAGATACATACAGCAGCTACATGCTTCGTGTTCTTTATTACGCGGACGTGCCTTTGAACGGCATCAGCATCGAGACAATGCAGGGCATTTTCAAAAAGAACGCCGGATATTCTTAGACAATCGTGAAATATTTATCTATTTAGCTACGTAGCTTCACTACAATGAAAAAGATCTCTTTGTAACGCGCTTACACCTTACATAAACGCAGTCGTGAAACAAAAGCTTCGACGGAAAATCGCGCCAAGCTTTCGGCTGCAAAAAACCTAAGCCCGCCGTCGCGATAAAAGTCAACAATTTGTCCGAAATATTACTGAAAATTGCGCGCCCGAAGCGCGGCAACTGTAAATTCGCCGGTACAATGCTATCTCCGGCGAACTGGATTTCGCCTTGGTAATTAACGTCCAAAAAAAAAGAAACAATAACGAGAGAAAACCAGCAAAGAAGCCCGGCTCCCGGAGAGCTCGGAGGGAGGGGGGTAAGCGCGGGACATTAATTATACGAATGGAGCGAGAGGAGGGCTCTGAACTTGTTTTGCACTTAAATTGCCATTCATTTGTGCTCTGTGTAAGCAAAGCGGCGGGCGGGCTGAAAAAAGTAAGAAAAAGCGAGGAGAGGGAACTTGAAGGGAAAGCGCGAAGTTTCGACGAAGTCGGCGCGTTGGTGCAGAAATGAGTGAGTAGGATCGAGTTGAGCGCGGGGGTGAAGAGAGAAAAAAAGGGTCGAGCCACGCACGCCTGCATCCGTACAATAACTTAATAAGCGCGCGATTGTTCCCTGCGAATAGTAGAGTGAAGAGAGACGGAGAGCGAGAGGGAGAGAGCCGGCGAATCGGTGGCTTTGCGAGGCAAGAAGTAAGAGCCTATTGGCGAGGATGAGTGGGCTTAGGTGTTGCTGGAGAGTCGCGTGTGTGAAAATATCTGTTGGAGATGCTTGAGCACGTCGTTGAAATTAACTGGCTAAATCGTAATTATTCGGCAATCAATTTTTTATTTAGGCGAGGAATTTATATTTGCTTTTTAATGAAGTAGATGGGAACGAACTTTCAGCGAATGGTGAATGATGAGAAAATTGATAATAGTTCGAAATTGGACCTGGCTGCTATTGGATTGTAATAGTATCGAATTTACCGTTAGTTAACTCTAGTTACTGTAAATACTTATTCGCTTAGTTTCATAAAAGTGACGCATGTGAAAAAGTCTTTATTGCTTTTTACAAAGAAATAATAAGAAATCAACATATAGTATTACATAAAATTATTTTTCCTAATAAATAAAAAAACTGTACAATGAAACTAAACCATTCATTTAAAATAAATACCAACTCATTTATACCAAAACTTCAAAAAGACCACTTCATCAAATTACATCCTATCGAACCGTGCCACTTTATTTTTACACGCGCAGCCATTCATCACTTTTAGTTCGGATGCTGCGTCCGGTACATTAAATACAATGCGCAAACGCACTATTTACCGCAGATTCCAAATCTCCTAGACTGCCTAAACTCGGCGCTTTCGGAAAAGGGTAATCTGGCCTGAAATTGGTAATCTAAAACTTGCGGCATTCCCTCGCGGGAAAGCTTAGAGGCTAATCCGGCGACGCGCGCTCTTCACTTAGCCATGCTCTTTTTACCCATCCGAAAGTTAATACGTCTGGTAGAAAGCTCGGCGTCCGCGGAATATGCAGTCCGGTCAGTTCCGATTTAATTAATAATTTAGAATCGAAGGGTTTAATTGGTCGACCTGCCTGGCGTTGCTGCTCTTATTGATTTACACGCAGAGTAATCAAGGCTTAAAATGTCAATATGATGTGAAATCACGAATTCGTATATATTATTGAACGATGACGATATTGTTTTATTCGGCAATTCGGCGGGCGCTATTATTGCGGCGAGCGTTAATTTATTGATAGTCGCGGGAGAATAGCGCTTTTCGGGCCCCTCCGGTCGCGAGCAAACCGTGTGAACGCACGCGCGCATCCTAAAAGTATAAAATCGAAAATACGATTATACGCGTTAATGCGGAGCCGGATGTGTAACTTTCGGATATATAACTCAATATGATAAATATAAATATCGCATGCTATTATAATCTAGACGCTTCAAGTATCTCGAAACAAAGGGCTAAGGCGAATTGATGGCGCGATAAATATTTCACCAATCACTTAGCAGCGACGATAATTGAATCACGGAAATCGAGGGGATCGCTCGGCGAGGAAATCAGAAACACATTCCCGTGTGTGAGAGAGCTAGTTAATAATCAGCAGCACGAGACCATTGAGAAGCGCGCGCGAGCAGATAGTGGCGATAACGTTAAGATAAACGCCCGAAAGAAATGGGGCGTGCGAGAGGAGGAATCCGATCGCACTGGCTCGAGCACTTGACAAGTAAATCTAGGCGCTTACCTTCGGGGGGCTAGATAAGGCCGAATTTTAACGTGATTTCGATTGTTTTCTCGCGTTTTTTTTCGACTCTATCGCGGTCAAGTTGTTTTACGAGCGCGTAAAACACAAAAAATTCCTGGCGTACTCACCGCACGTTAATTTTGCAACACAATGGCCACTGCGAGAGTGCATTTCGCGGTGGGTGCAAAGAGGACAGCGCGCGAGGCTTTCGACAGCTCCATAATGAACTTCCCGGCCCCCCCGAATCTGGAGCGCGAATGGCAAGATGCGCGAAATCGCGCGCGTATAATTACGCGCAGACAAAGGCAATTAACGTGACGAAAAAACAGGGCCATTTTCACTTGCGCTCTTGAATAGAGAGAGGGATACGCGGGCCGATTAAAAATTATCGTGCTCCAGGCTCGTCATTCACGGATTTTCGGCTGTGACCTCGTTTTCGGGCAGAGCGTCAATGCCGCCGCCGCCGCCCTGGGTCAATTTCCTTTGAGGCCGCGCGCGCTGTAGGGAATGTATATACAGCGGGGCGGCTGCTGCTGCTGCCCGGGGAATGAAATTGAATAAGATAGCACGGCGCGACGAAAGAACAAATGTTTGCCCGTGTAATTACAAGAGCGACTCCTCCTTCCTTGTTTTCGTCAGGATCGCGTTCGCCATTTTGAGCTTGAGCGAGATTTTCGAGAGGGAGTGGGGGGGATGTTGAGTTATTGTTTGGGCATTGAAATGCGATTGTTGCGTTAATCGCTGGCGCTGAATTAATTATAGGAGCGGCTGCAGCGGAGTATACGGGGGAATATAGTTTAATGGAATTTTGGATGATGAATGAAGCGGGATGCGTTTAATAAGGATCGTTTTTGGGGCTGTTGATGTAGCGGTTGAGGCGAGGGTTGGTTTGAAGCCGATTCGATATAATCCCGGACTATTGTTGTGCGCGAAACGTTCAGGCCGCGCCTAGCTCTGCTGATTACACGGCGCTGAAAACTGCACTTCGATCGAGGCCTTTTTCGTAAAGTTTGAAAATCAGAAAAGTTGCGCTTTAGAGCAAACACGGCGCAAGCGCTCACGTCGATGTAACGTTTCGCGCGCGAGACTTTTCAAATTACTGGTTTTCAGATTTTAATTTTTGCCACCGAGAGCCACCCCGAGTATAGCGTCCTACTTTTCGAGTAGCGTATCGTTGCTGTCATACGAAAACTTTTTCAGATATACGAGGCGTTTCCCAGCGGTTAAAAACGGGTCGCTAAACTGTCTCTCTCTCTTTTTTTCATTCGCGGATGTAAGGGTGGCAAATTCAAATTAATTAACAAAATCGTGGTTTTATTATTTGGCGTTTGGTAAGAAGCTACACGGGACAAAATGTATGGAGCAAAGTTTGCTTTTTAAATTTGTTTTCTATTTGATGAATTTAATGCTCGGGTAAATCGACGAAACGTGCATTCAGAGCTTTGGGCTGGTAGATCAGAGATAGCAAAAGTAATCTTTTAATTTCTGAAATAGCGATATAAAGTTGATTAATTTTTTAAATAAATGACGTTCGTTCAAATAAAAGAATTAATTGAAAAGAGAGAAAATTTGATCTTTTAAGTCTTGAAGTTCAAAGTGATTTAAAAAACTGGGATAAAAACATTTGTTTTAATTAACTATACTTGTTATAAAATAGTATCTCTGATATAGGAATCAGTTTATACTAAAAGAAAAATAAACATTTATGAGGTAAATTTCTCGTATAATCTCGTTTAGTTTACTGATACATATCTTAACACAGATTTTATAATTATTATATAATTATATCACTGATAAGATTAAATCTTGTTATATAATTTTTTGTACATTCAGCAAGTTAAATTATGTATTAAAAAATATATGCATCCTATAATTTTGAAAAGGAAAAGATTTTCTGTTTATAAATCTGGTACATAATACTCATATACTAAAATCGATAGACTAAAATAAAATTAAAGGGCGCAGCAGTGCCCTGATGGCAAGTAGGCGAAGCGATCGCCAGGCGTTCCCGGCTTTTATAAAATATAAATTGATAAAAATAACAGTAATATGATTTTTATTCTCATATGATAAATACGCTTTCTAACTTATGACTTATGACAGATTTACTGGACAAAAACATTTATAAAATAACATAATTTAAATAATTATTTTTGAAATTGAAAAAAATATATTTAGTATTGATTGTTACTTTACGAAGCAAAACATTTCAGAAAGGAAAAAGCTTATTTCTTTGAATATAGAAGCACAAATTTTGTGTATTTTAACCGAGAGCGAGAGTGCTACTATCGACTAGAGTATGATAAAAAATAATTTTGTCGTCACTTGAACTGTCCTGTTTCGTATGGTTTTCATTTAATATAAGATTCAATCATAATTATTTCAAACTTCATTCACAAAAGTCCCTTTTTATGCAAGAACAATTTTAAGACCATTTAAATAATAAAAAAAAATATATATACAACGTCGATCCGCAACATTTATTATCATTTGTTCGTATTTTTTATTTAATCGATAAATTAAGTTAAAACAAGAAAGTGCTAATGAATTAGCAGATGTATTTCAATAAAAAATTTCCTGAAGTAATTTTACGAAAGGTTCAATAAGACTAAAAAATCAAAATACTATATATTTCACAAGGGTTCATCAACTAATATACAACACAAAACCAAATAACAATACAGCGCATCGATACGTTAACAATGACCCAGAGTCAACAATCACAATTACCCCCCGATGAAAACTGCACCAACAATACCTCTCCAATCAGTGCAGCCAGCGAAACACCATTACTAAATTCTTTTTTCCTCAAAAAGTCAATACAGCAACAAGCTCTTTTCTCCAGCCTCGCGGAATAAATCTCAATTTCTCGCTCGCGCTCTCTCGGCAAGACTCACGCGCTCGCGTCCGGTTAAATAATAAGGATCGATGCTCGAACAATATTTGGCGAAAACATTTTTGCTCTCGCACCGCGCTGAAATAACTCAGCTGCGTTATTTTCTCTCACCGACGCTCACCGCTGTTTTTCTTGCCGACCGTAACATCCGCGTGTTCGTTTCATAAGCGTTACTTTACAAACGCTTCTTCTACCTTTCGGTTTGTAATTCGCGGTTTCTTGTTACCGATGCAGAAGGAATAAGGGAGGGAGAAGGAGAGAGTTAGAGGAGCGAGCGATAGAGCCAGAGATTGATTGCTTGAATAGTTCATTAGGGTGGGCTCGCGCGCTGTAAGAGTGCGTATCAATTTTCTTTACTCGGTTAATTGCATTATTGAGCGTAAGCCCGAGAGCGAATTTATTTTAGCGGAGAATCGAAGGGCTCTTTTTTTGCGAGGAAAGGGGTGGATTATTTTAGAAATTAATTAAGGCGCGCGAGGAAATGAAGAAATAATTAAAATTTAAGCCGTATGGAAATTGCGCGATTCGAAGGCTCTGAGCGAGAGTAATTTGGTTGCCAATTTCCCAGCGAGTGAATAAAATTAACGAACTATAAAATTTCGCGGAGTCGTGTTATGGTTGGGGAAATTAAGGGCGTAAATAAACAGTGGAAAACAATATAGGAAGTGGAAATTCATCTCGGAGTGTTTTCGCAAGTAGTAACGCCCGGGACTAGTCAGACGCGGTTAAATATTGATATAGCCATACGTTCTTCCATCCCTTCTTTACAGGTGATTTTTGTAAGTTATTCGAGTGCTCTTATAGGAGTCTCGAGCGTTGTTGGAAAAGTCAAAATAAGACCATTAACGATTTGGTACAATCTTTACTTCAAACTTTTGAAGAAACGGCTTACGTGTTAAGCTAATAAAGAAAGTTTTCCAACGAGTGCATTTTAGATACTTCAAAAATATGAATATAAAGTTTGCTCTTGAAATAACTAAATTTAACTTATTAATATAAAATTTATTTTTGTTCCTCTTTAAATTTCATAAATGTTAACGTTTAAAATAAACAATTTGTTTTTTATTTTAAAAACGGTAACAACTTCAGACTAAAAACTTTTAGTTTTTAAAAAAAGTTTTGTACTTTCAACTTTGTTCTTTATAAAATTTTTTACTTTTTGGCATTTTAGATACATCATCCTGAATATTTAAAACACAAATTGAAATTTACATAATTTAAAAGCATTAAGTAATTATTATCTACCTTCTAAATCTTAACAATAATTTTTGCAATAAATTATTTGCTTAAAAAGATTAAACATCTTTTATCAGCGCTAAACTACCTTTAACGGCAACAGTCTCACCTCGAACTGCTTAATTCCCACCACTATCAGCTAATTCAACCCTTGAAATCAAGACGCGTACTTCGGATCCGATTTTTCTCTTCGATCAAATAAAGCCTCCCCCAGCATCTCTCCGACTTCATGAATACTGACGTACGCTTAATCAAGCGCGCACTTCTTTCCTTACTCTAAGATCCAACAGCGCGTTTCACTCTCCACCAAGACGAGCTTCTTTTCCCAGAGTTGCAAGAAAATCTTCCTTTCCGTTGCGCTAGAAGGCTACCCTCATGCGCGAAAACTACGGGATCCAATCGACTCGTTTGAATTACACCCTTTAAACTCGATTAGCGTCCTGGACGGGGCAGGAATTAACTACTAGGCGAGGCCGGCTAGAGCCGGAAAGTTAATCGGCTGCTTGAAATATAGCAAGCGCGCAAATTCGTTTAGCCAGCGCGCGCCCGGTGTCAACATTGGACTTTAGATTTACATAACTCTTGTCGGAGAAAGTTGGCCGAGGGCTCGCCGAAAAAGCGAAACAAGCGATTACCGAAGTTTCGCGGATTATTATTAGCTTTCGGCGAGTTTTTCTTTGCACTTTGGTGAAATTAAAATTTTTCGATTAAAAGTGCCCGGCCCTGCCGAGGCGAATTTTTATTTTTATTAAATTTTTATTGGCCGCGGTGGCTGCGCGTTTGCAAAATTAAAATTTTGATTAAAACTGTTGCCGCTAGTGGTGAGCGATCGAAATTTTTTATTCCGTCAAAACGAAATTAAAACGCAAAACAATAGAGGGTTTAGTTTTGAAAAGAAAAACATAGTTTTAGAATAGATACATTTGATAAACTAATGGTTTTTGGAGTTGAAAGAGTTTATTGCTGATAGAATGGCAAAAAGTAACAAAATATGTGAGTAAGTACTTTTGTCACTCTTCTTCTAGTTATTCTTAAAATTCATATTTTTTATGCTCTGTACGAATATTCAAGCTATAAAAGTCGGGCTCTAAAAGACGTGAATATATCCTGAAATATAAAAAAATATATTCAACGGAAGATACTCACGGGAATGGTTATTTTATATTTTAAAAGAACGACCTTTACAACTTGAATCATCGTAAAGTGCACGGAAAATACAAATTCAGAACAATTTTTAACCTTTCTTTTTGATGATTTATTGCCAATGACAGTGTTGCTACTAGTTTTGCTAAATAAATAGGGTCATCAAACCTGTAGACGCTAGAGTTCTGAAGATAAGCAATTTTTAAACTAATTATAACAGTAACTGTTAATGTATTGATCATATAAAAAAAATTACAAACGATTTGAGACATTTATAGCTAGTGAAAAAATAAGTGAATATAATTAAAATCTTTATGACTGATTAATTAAACTACGATTTATTTATCTTCTGGTCACTGACAATTTACTGATTCTGTCATTATAGAGAATTTTTATATCAGAAATAAAAATTACAATAACATAAATTTTTCACATTTATTTGTTTTACTTGACAGCAAACATACATAGTTTCAATAAAAAAATTTTTATTGTAGTTTATTTTGTAGTTTATTTTCAATCTTTTAATTCAGCATTTTTTACTTTTATTCAAAATGTTTTATCGTACAAAATATTTGCATTATAAAACACGAAAACATGTTACAGTCAAAATCATTAAAAAATACTTTTGCAACTCTACAATTTAAACAGAATAAAATATAACATTTCATTTTAGTATAGCTAATAGAATCGTTCTAATCCTAATGTTACAATTTTACATTGTTATTTTTCCATATACTTTTTGTATGAACTTTTCACAATTTTTTAATTAAAATTTTTTCAAGAATGATAAACGATATCTCTTAACGTTAGTAGTGCATTTATAGGTGTAGACAGCAATAAGCTTCTTATAGAGACTTAAGCTATTACTGTGCCTGGAATTATTGAGTTTGATTCAGTATTTCATTACCTCAAAATCGAAATCTCTTAAAGTGAAGTTTTATTGGTAAAAAAATTATTTCCACGGAAGTACAGATTTTTGAAGTATTCTTTAATACCTCTCAATACTTCATGTTTTACGATTTATCATTCGATTTATTCGAACATTAGTAGCAGTAAAACGACTCTCTTATAAAAATTGAGGAATCACTTGTCGACTTTACAAACATTTTTAACTATTTATAAACTTTCTATCACTGTCACTTCTAGATAAAGTTTCTTTCTCTAAAGAAGACCACCATACCATGAAAAATTTACAAGAAAAAAAAATAACAAAAAACAATAAGCACCAAAAGATTACATGCACCCAAGGGCCTTCCAACTAAACGAATTCCCTCTTTATACACATTCCATGGACCATCGTGACCTCAAACCACACTTCCGTATCAATCCTCATCGTCGTCCAGCATCGCAAAACAGAGGCTCGTTCACCGCTAGCCGATAATCATCTGGCCCCGATCAAAATTCCATCGAGCCTCTAATTAACGTATCCCCCCCCCCCTTCAGTGCGCTTATTAATTCCTGCATCGGCCGAAATCGCGCTTCCATCATCTGCATCTGCAAAATCTGGCCCCGCTACACGCGCGTACAAACGTGCTCAGCAGGCTGCATCAATAACGAGCCGAGCACCGCGCGAGCGCGCGTGTTTGTTAAGCAATCGGCCAATTACCGAAGATTTCGGCATCACTTATTAAACGACCCGTCTGCCCTATTGTGCGAATGGTCTACCTACGTCAAAGTTCCTCCCTCACTCTATAGCCGGAATATCTTTGAATAACTCGATTGGATTTGGATTACCACGAGATCATTCGATTGAATACTGTATGCGCGTGTGAGTGTGTGCGAGAGGGCGAGGGTCCGCGCAGCCGCTCACAGAGGCCAGGGCACCATTCAATCCCTCCAATTTAATTCTCCGGGGCCGAAGGAGGAGGGATCGAATATTCCGAAGTGCGACGACGAGCATATTTCGCTGCTGAACAAACAGCGCCTCAAGACAATTCCAGCGGTGAGGAAATTTGAATTTTCGCCCTCCCCCCTCGTTTTTATCTCGGCGCTCCTCGATAGATTTTATATTCCGGCCGAGAGGAAGAAAAGGGTGGCGCGCCGAGAAAAACTGCATAGCGCGCCGGATACTCTTGGAAATTCAGATGAGGCGGCTGGTTACACGGGATCCGCAGCCGCTAATAGCGCCATCGAGGATTATTTTTCTTCCAGGGAGGGAAAGGACGTGACACGGAATCTTGCCGGGTGATCACTTGGATGTTTCGCGGTCCGCTGCTTTTTTTTCGTGTCGCGGGTTCAGAGCGCGGGTTAGTAGTCGGGGAGTATTGCGCGGAGCGCAGTAGTGCGCGTGCGCGGGTTCGATTTGCGGACAGGGGTTGAGAGGCGATTATTCGCGATGATAATAGTCGAGGGTGCTGGATTTGAGGTGCTTTGGTAGGCGTGTGTCGAACGTTTATAAGAAGCATAAACAGGTGTATAAAGGCGAGTGGAGAATGTTTGAATTATAGTCTACTGGATTGTTTCGAATGTGATTGTATGTAGAAATGCTTATATATTTTGGCGGTGCCATTGTATTTTACGAGGTTGGGTGTCATTATGCCGGTAGTTTATGGCATTATAAGTTATCGATTTCGGTCTGACTTGCAAAACACTCGCGAATCTTATGGTTTTTCGTACTTTACGAGGTGCGGAATTTACTAGTCGATATTTAAAGGGTAAAATATATGGCGATGCGTATAATGGCTCGTAATATTTAAACATTAAAATTTTAGTGTTAGTAATAGCAGGTATATAATAGGTATATATACAAAATGTTTAATTAATAACTTTTTTTTAATGTTAAAACATTGCAAAACGAGAAATGAATAATACACACTATGCGAATGTTTTGGCATGTTTACATGTTATAACATTCAGCTGTAACATATCTTCTGCGACGAGCGTATAAAATTCCCATGACTGGAAAAAGCAAATAGGTGAAACTTGAAATACATGAAATTTTTTGAATAACTCCGAGAGAAAGAATGTTTTTCTCGCACTGCATAATCCATTTACGAATGTGCGTAGACGTGCGTTCGCGCGATAAAAGGTTAAACGTTACTGCAGTTCTATTTGCGTCTGAAAGGGATGAACCCGTGAAAAGTAGGATTAAAAGGCGAGCATAACAATGAAAATGAATAGGTATTTGCATACTAAATGTTTATTGAATTGTAGAAAATGCAGACTATCTGGAAATATATGGAATTATTATTTTGATTTCATTTTATTTGTTTATTGTTGCATTCTCATAATTGATATTAGCAATATTGATATTCCATGAACAGTACGAATTACAATTTAATTATAATTTGATATCTATTACTACAGTATATTATTATAGAGTATAATGACTTTTAATAAATAAAAGGAAAACAGAGACAAAATAACAATGTGTGTAATCATTATATCGTTACTTATTACCTTTATTATTTGAATGTTGATGTTCAATTGTAGTGTGCACAAATGTGCAACTTATGATTAAAACTTGATCTATCATATATTGATTTTTTTCCTAGGTTTGGTTGTATACATTGTTTTTCAATTTTAATAATTTGTATTGGTTCGTGATATTATTCTATTGTTCATTCCATATTATACTTTAGCTTTAGTTAATTTTAGTTTGCACAAATCTTGCCTAGTAATAGAATGTTGCAAATTGAAATTTAGTTCGTAAGCTCCTTTGATTAATTCTATTGTTTGAGAAGTCGTGTGAAGCTATTAACATTTTTTCTTCTAATTTAATTAATTATTTATAGATTTCATTAATGAACGATTTTTTAGTAAAATTTGGGCAGATTTTTTTAAACACTTAAAAAAAGGTAGTATAAATGATAAATTTTTGATTTGCAATTACAGCTAAAATAGATTCATGAATGTAATGAAAAACGTTTTTCTTTAGGATTTTCTTCCTATTATCGAAAAGTGTTGTAGTTTCATATGTTTTTCTTTCACTATATTTCTATTCTTTTGGAAAAAGACATTTACGAAGCTGATTTGAAGTTGTACGATAGCTAACGCAGTCAAGTGTGATTGCTTGATTGCATTTGGGTAATCGATTCTTTTGGATGATCGATGGGTAGCTTTAAAACAAATTTCTAGCAAAATGAGTCTCGTATTTAGTACTCATTTTAATAGAGATTTTATTCAGATTTTTATGTGCCAGACCGTAATAGTTAAGAGACTATGCCTGTTCTCTTGTTGATAAAATTAGAACAGACGCATCTTAGACATGTTCATATTTGGAGCGATGTATAAACACCTCTACATCCTGTAACGTGACGACAAGAACTGGAATATTCTTATTGCATTCAGAGTCAAATGATATGATGAAAAGTAAAGTTCGTAATTTTAAAATTACAAATTTATATTGGATCTCATTATATACAAATGACAAATATATGCATAAGCTTATTACACCAATCTTACAGTCCCACCTCTTTAAATAATTTCCAAATAGTTCGACCATATTTGAAGCTACAGGAAGAACTTTGAGTCTTTAAAGACAGTTCGATAAAACTTTCTGCAGAGTCAGTTATCAATGACTTCTCTTGAATTTTGCAGAGACCCAACTCACTGGTAGAAAGGACTTTTCGACCCTTTTGTGCCGCTTATAAGATACCTTTTACCGCTGAGCCAGGTTCATTATGCCTATTATCTTGGCAGGGCTTTCAAGCTCACTTTGACGTTACTGTTCGATACGAACTCCATGGGCTGCCAGATTTGAAAATCACTAACGGATGAAATTTGATTTTGTAACTATCAAGCTCTTGTTCTGATTAAAGTTGTGCTACGTTTTCAAAACTCTATTTTGAAGAGTAACAGATATGAATAAAATGTAATATTGCAAAATTACATCTGTTTTATGTCAGTTAAATTTGAAATTAAATGAAAGTTTTTCAATAAGTTGTACATATTACAGAAATCATTGCTAAATAAAGCTAGTATTTATATAAAATTTTTCTTCCATAAAAATACATTTTTTATATTTCAGGAAAGGATACTTTTTTAAATCATTATTAAAATATACTTTTATTATATCCGTAAAACATGCTATCTTACAATGAAATTAAATTTTCTAGTACCATCGAGAAAAATGTTGCGGATTTGATTAAGAATTTTCGGATTTATATTGAAACAAAAAACTTTTGCATACGTAATTTTATATGAAGTTATAAATCTCTCGTTATAAACTCACACCTTTCCTGTTTGTATAATGAATCAGGTTTTAAAAAAGATATCAGCATTACAGTTCATTAAAACATTGGATAATAAAATTCTGAGAAAAATATTAAAATTTTGAAAATTGAAATTTATTCAAATTACAAAACATTATTATCTCATTTTATCGATATTTATTTTATTAGTTTTAATATATTACTATGTTAGTACAGAAGCAAACTTTACTATCTCAAATTAGCTTCGCATAATTAGAATAAATTACACCAATTTCCCGCATTATACATTAACAATTTCATTCAGATCCTTGCAACTAATAATTATTTCTATTACTCAACATAAACTTCCTATTACCAGTATTCAAACCACATTTCACCACAAACCTAGCTCAGTAAACCCCGGCATAAAAGGAAAATCCTTCTCCCGCATCTATCTCAAAAAATACGCAAACGAAAGGAATCCCGCATTCTAACCTTCCCGCTGGATAATTCCCGGCGCGTGTGCCCACTTCGCTCATCCGTCGCGCGAATAATTCGGCGAGCGCTTTTTGATTAAACGTACCCGGGGCTGCTGAGCGGCTGCAACTGCTGCTGCGCGCAGGAAAAATTTTGCGCGCGCGTTCACGCCTCCGTTGTAGACGGAAATTAAAAAAGAAAAGGAAGAGTCGGAGGAAACGAGAGGAGAGAAAAGACATCCTACGATTGCCGCTGATGAAGCCCTCTCCCTGTCCTTTCTCTAAACGAGCGTGCATCTGAGACAGACGCGAAAGGGCGAAGAAGAGGCGGAGAGAAAGCTGCAGCGCCAGTTTCTTTATGATGATAGGCGAGGTACGCTAGCAATTACGCTGGCTGCGTTTGAGTGATTCTAGGCATCTCTCTCTCTCTCTCTCTCTCACTCTCTCTTCACTAATTAATACGTCGGCTTTAACGGCATCGTTTACGATGCAATTAAAACTGCGCAACTTACTTGCCACGGTAGTACCTATCTCTTTGCTCTATACTGCATCGTCGTTCGTAACGTTAATTTAATTGTAAATTTCAGTAGAGCACGAAAATTGAAAGATCATTAAACAATGCACACACCTGCCTCGAAAAACCACAATACCCAAACAACCAGGACGAGCTACCAAAACTAACGCGCCCCGCCGAGAATCCCAATTCTCGTGTCAAATGCCCAAAACAAGTGCGGCAGCAATCTCGGCTAAAGCCATTCGACGACTCTCGCGTGCAAAACTCTCGAAAACTATTCCCGTCCGCAGCAGCAGTTGCCCCCCCGGAAAAAGGAAAAGCTCAGTGGAGCGACAGAGCGCTCGCAGCATTGTTTAGCGTTATCATTTGATATAACTCGATATACAGAGGCGAGAACAGCAGGCGAGAAGTTAGCAGAGCTTGCTCTAATGCACGCGTTCTAATTAACTCTTATTATTAGTTTGTTAGCCCGTTGCTAATTAGCTGGAGCTAGCTGAAGGGCGTGGCCGATATCGTTTTGCTCTTTCCGTTCATTCGTCGTCGAACGCGTTTAACACGCCTGGATGATATTCGGGAACGATCCGAGCTTTTTCGAGCTTTTTCGATATAGGAGCAGCGTTTTTTGCGGTGCTCGCGCTTGCGGATACATATTTGGATTTGAGCGAAAGTTCCATTTTGGACTGTTTGTTCGCGCGGAGTTGGAATCGCGGATGAGTTGCATTTCCAACCGGGAGGCTGCCTATTGTTTAAAAATGAAAATCCGCGTGGCTTTGAACAATGGTTTTGGCGCGGAGATTTATTACAATAATGCGGGAATCATTATGTATTTGTGTCACGGATGCATAATACTTTCGTGATGCAATTTCTTTTCGTACTGGAGAAGAGTTTGGTTATGTTAACAAAAGTGTATTCAAATTTATTGAAATTCGGTGCAGTATCTTTTCACATGCTGAAATTTGGGAAAGTGGCTAAAATTGAGGCATATGTACATCCCGTAACGTACAAAGCAGAACATATAAATTTTCAAAATTTTGGCACGACGTTCGCTTGCGGGCTATGCACTTAACCGAGAAAGCAACAGTGGAAGTTGAAAAAGCTTCATAAATTTTCTCACATAACAAATTAGCCCAAATGATACCTGCTTAAGTAAAGAAGAAAATTTTCAAAGTTGCTGGTTTCCATTAATTTTCCATCGTGTGATTACGAGTTCCTACCTTGTAAACAGCGCATCTTTATAATCCATTCCCGCTTATAAAAACTCATTTTAGTGCGATCCCGGGGCCGTAAAGCATGAAAATTATTAGCGCTCTGCTAATTTACCAACCGAACGGATACAGAAGGGGCCGCCACAAGCCGCTGGAATAGCCGGCTTTTTTCTCTCATCTCACCAACCCCGTTAAAAACTTTTCTTCGAGAAAAACACATTTAGTTGTATACAAGGGAGAGAGTAAGTGAGTGAGAGAGAAAGAGAGTGAGAGAGAAAGAGAGTGAGAGAGAGAGAGAGAGAGAGAGAGAGAGAGAAGTCCAGGCAAGTAAACTATATATTTAGGAAGCTTTGATGCAAGTTTCGTAATTGCTTTGGGTTAACTAACGGCGGCTCGAGACGGTCGGCTGTACGTGCGTTTTAGCGCCCCGGCGAGCTTGCGTTAAAAGTGTGCATGTGCGCGCGTAGCCGTGCCAAAAGAAATTCAGGACGGCTCCTTCTCTTTTTTTTCAATTAATGCACTTTGGCACTCGACACCCTGTCGCGTACTTGCTTATTGAATAGGTTCTAGCTTAATCAGCACAATATCGCTGGTGGGTTAGATTGAAAAAAAAAAAAAAAATGCAGTCAATTAAGGGTATGGATGGGTGCGAATGCTTTTTATGGAGAGTGAGCTGATAAGCAGCTTGGATTGTAAAAGGTGTAATAAATTGAGTCGTATAATTATATAGGAATAATGAAGCTTTTATGAGGTCGCGGGAGGGAGCAATTATTTTATTCGTTAATTATGTCACTTTGAAGAGATAATTTATTTTTATAAGGTAAAAATTGTTATGAATTGTTAAACGTAATTTTGAAGGTAATTATCAATTAATTACATTCAGTAATATCACTTAAGGGACAAAAAACAATTAGACCCTGTAAAGAAATACTTTTTATTATTATAATTTAATTTAAATTTAAAAAATTGAAAATTCTTTCCAAAAGAGGAGGTAAATACCTTTATTTTAAGCTCTTATAAGTTAAGTCTGCATCAGCTATACTCTTATAATCATACCATAAATCTTTGTACCCATAATTCCTGCGTGGTAAGGTTTCAAGTTGGTCTTTCAGATTAAATTGATTCTTCGAGACGGATTTAGCGTCAGTAATCACGTCATTCTCATGTGAATAGGTAGATTTCTGAAACAAAAAAAAACAAAATTTGTAATTTTTGAAAATAAAAAATTACTTTTATTTTTTATTTTTAGTTTACCTTATTTTTAGATCTTTGGACCACTTTTTTCATTCAATTCTAAAATTCAATTATATCAGTTTTCAATATAAAAAAAGAAGAGTCGTGCAAACGAAGCCACTGAATAACCAAATTTAGTTTCCATACAAAATAATATAACTTAGAAAAATTAATAATAATAATGATTTAACTTACACTATTAATTTTAATAGACTACTTATCTTTTTTCGCTTTGCCTAAAAGCTTTTAGATTTATTGAAATAATTTTTATTTCAACTATTACTCTGCTCATTGCTTTGGTCCTACATGTTAAAATCCGGTAATTTTGTTGTAAGTTACATTTAAGAAATCCGAATCAAGACTTGATAATTATCTCTTATTTTTCTCCCCAACTAACGACTTGTAATTTTATCGGTCCCGCAATAAACAATCAATTATAGCCCTTTGTCTACCCCGGTCACCTAATTATCGTGGCATTAATACAAATTCAAAAATATAATTTAAATAATTGCATACCACTATTTTTTTGATAAAATCAAAAGAAAATGAGATGATATTATAATTGTGCATAATTTGTATGCTTGGCATAGCTCAAATACCACGTATAAAAATTATAAAAATATTGTTGTTGTTGTTGTTGTTGTTGTTGTTGTTGAAATATTCTGAGATAAGCTATACCGTTAAACATATATCTTTTACAAGAGTTGATAAATAGTTGGCGTCATTTATAATTTTCGAGAATAATTTTCGTTTATTCATAATATTTACTTTTAGAATCAAAATATTATTCAAGTCAAATTTTCTCCATAAAAAATGTTAAGAAACCATCTCTACCTATTCAAAACGTTCCTACATACACACAAAGTAAAACTGTTTTTACGGTAAATTTTGATGTTTGAGCTTGCGCGAATGAGAAAAGAATCTCGTTTCTGCCGACGTCAGAAATTTATAACGTTGAGACGTGAGCCTGCCTGCTCATCTCGGTAAATTTTGAAAAGCATCCGGAATTACAAAGACCAGGACCTTTTTGTACCAGCCTCGCGCGTGTTTTCAGCAATTAAATTTTGAGAGATCGCCGATGTTGCTGCTCGTTTCTTTCTTTCTCTTACTTGCCCTCGCCCTTTTCTTTTAATTGGAAGCTTGGTTTAAAAATCACTTTTAAAATGTTTTCGGATAAAGTTTCGATGGGTTGACAATTAAAATTTAAATTATATATTGAAGCAACAGCTACTGCAGTAGTTTTTGTAGATTTTTTCTTTTTATTGCCTTTTTTTAATTAGAGAATCGATCAATATGCAAATAAGTAACACTTGACATATTAAGCCGCGTCGTTATACACGAAAAAAATGTACACTAAATATAAACGACCCTTGAAAGGATAAAAATATGTATATTGTGTTTCGTTAGTGGATTTAAAAGAGCATTTTCGAGATGAATTCTATTTTAATTTGCAATGCAAATGCTTCATTATGGAGATGCTTTCAAAAAATGAATTACATGCTATAATAATCGGAATAAGATACACATTATAAGAAATATTAATAATTAGTAATCCTATCTAGGTAATATAATATTACCAATACATTTTATTTTTTCTTATTTATACTGGAAATGTTGGAAATATGATAGTCTTAACATTTAATATTTTTAAAACCTTCTGACGCTGGCTAGTTTTACACCTGTTTTTCGATTCATTCGTTGAAAAATATATCAATATTACCTTTACAAACCTAAAATTGAACGCAATAGTTCATACACATACCTATAAAGTTTATGATCACAAATAAATTAGCTTAGCCTGCTCATTTACAAATGTACACGTTGTTCTCATTATTTAGTACACGTATAATTAATTTTCAAGTTATTTTTTGTGAAAGGCAGCTTCCTTAATATTAGTATCACTATATGAATTTTTTCAACCTATTGCTCAAGATTCAATCGATATCAATATCATCCTTGCATTTGCCAAAACCTGTCAAAACCGAGAAAGCGGAAACATTTGGAAAATCGCGTATATTTCCGGTCGTTAATGGCTCGAACAACATCCGAGCATTAACGCTTGCCGCGCTCTATCGGTTCGCTCGCGCGAACACGCAACAAAACCCAGAGCTCGGCCCTTTCAAAGGCTAAATTGATCGGTCGAAAATGAAAAAAAAGCGCAAACAGCGCGCGAGCTACGCAGTTAAACCGTTTCACGAGCCGCGATGCGAAAAGTCACGAATCAATATTGAATCTGCGTGCGTGTAACTAAAAGTCTCCGGGTTTTCCAAAGCTTTTTATATCCGTGCCCTGGTTATCAACGGTCAAAAAGCTCAGATGAGTTAAACGTGGAATATGTAGGGAGTGTACGTAGGTACGAGAGTTCTTTCGTCTTTTCGAGAAAATCTTCGTCGTTAGTTCCGCATTGCGTGGATTTTCCTCTCGGTTTGCCGCTGCGGCTTTTTGGGATGTGTAGCAGTTTTTTTTTCGCTCGACGCCGAGAATTTATTTTGCAGGATCGTGAACTTTGTGAAGGATAGTAGATGATGATGAAGTCGATAACGATGTTTATTTTTGTTGTCGAAATATTATTATCGTGTATATGCTGTATTTTGGGATAGTTGAAAAAAATTATATTAAAATTTTAACGGCTTCCATAAACATAAAAAAACAAATATGCATTCATTTAATAAATTCGTATCAAGTTCAGTATGAATAATACGAGTTTTCATTTTAATGAGCGATTTCATTTATAAAATGTATAATTTAATTAATTGAAGTTTGCGTAAGGCTTTAATTTAATTATACACTTAGAACTTTATTGTTACAGTATATTTTATCAGATTTTTGATTTAATCAATAAAGATTCTTTTAATTTACTACATTAAGCCACACGAGTATTAAATCTTACTTGCAATTATTTCAAATATTAATCTTATACGAATTATTATTATTGTTTTTATTAAAAATAAACTACAGTTAAACTGTTTTAAGACATTTAAATACGTAATAAGGTGACTGCCGCACTAATTTCTGCTTTAATTCCCTCTGAATATAATTTCCTTTTGAGGGGATTCGCATCTTATCATTATATTTTTCTAGAATTTCTAGAATATTTTATGTTATTTATACAAAATGTTTATATTGCATTAAACCTTTTCAAAATATACGTACAATTAGTTTTAACTTAAATTTTCCTACACGAGTACGAATGTATTATTCAAATAGAGCTTGAGGTTAAATTCCTGTGTAAAACCGCGCGATGAAAATTTAATTTTCAAAATATTCTTGTACCTGCTCAGTGTAAACGCTTTTAGTTTAATATAATTTACATATAGTATGATGAACACAGTATATATTTATCTAGATGTTATTTAATATTTTATTAATTTTATGATACTAAATTTTTATATCACTCATACACATAGATACGTTCGCACATACTTGTGCATTTTCGCGCACGTATACATATAATATAAGCATAAGTATATTACAAACATGATGGAAATTTTTATTAAAATGTTAATCTAGTTTTTCAAAATAAATTTATATTAAAAGTACTATTTTTGCAGCTCAGGTTACATATTAAAATTCATAATCATTTGAAATAAAATATACTTTTAATGTAGTTTGTTTGTAATCTCAACGATTAATAAAGTTTATTATTTAACTTTCAATACAGTTACGTAAACAGAAATGTAGATATAGCCTTTACCGTAATATTACAAATTGCGTACTGATGGTAATATCTCTTTTATACTTACTGCCCAACTGTCAACAATGAATTCTGAATTTTCGATCAAAGAAGGACTTCCACGCAAGTCTTTTTCCCGCTATAGGCGAAACGATTTTGCTGACATAAAAACTTTCTCCAACGATGCACGGCGATCTATCAGAAACTTTGTGAATTTGGACATTTCATCCGACGTATTTCAGAAAACTGCATCCTAAAACAAATTTTTCAACCGAATAGCTCATGCAGATCGTTTGTGTGAACTGCATGAAAGTTATAGCAACTTTAAAAAATGATTTCATTTTACTTGTAAAAATGCAATCAGTAGCCGAAACAATCTCATAAAATATCAATATCTCGCATGAGCAATTTTCAGATTTAGATTCGGTAGACTTTGTAAACTTCTTACAAGAACTATATTTGGCATAGGAAAAAAGAGACGATCCGACTTTTTACAAGCACAGGTGAAAAAATTTTCCACGGTATTACGTCATAAAATCGCTGCATCCTCAAGTAAGAAAGTTGGTCGCTAATAAAACGTCGGAGATATAGTCGACTCGAGAAGCCGAAAAATCTCTCTGGAAAGATATGAACTCGACGACGAGAGGGCGAATTTTCGAAATTTTGATATATACACTCGGGCACTTGACCTTACGTTTATCGTGAAAATTCCTTCTTATCTTTCGGTACTATAGAATTCGTAGAGGAATTTCCACTTCATAAATTTTACGTGTGACTTCATTTTTCATCAGACATATATACCGGATGAAACTTTCTTGTAAGTGATATTTCACTTAATAATAGATTTAGAGGCCATATGCAAGGCGCAGATCGTACGATTCCGCGTATATGAATTGCTAAACTTTAGTCACAGCTTTTTCACGTCGCGATTAAGTTTTACTATAATACATGCATTATAGTAAGTAGGGCCCATTATTTAGTAACGAGTAATGATCCCACTTTTTAACTAAATTTACAAAGTTTAAAATACTAAATCTAAATCCTTCTTCTAATTACTCTCTGATCCGTTGACTAAAGCTCTTTCAAACATCAATTCCCATTTTTTCCAAATCAAGCCCCAAACGACCCAATTCATCCTATTCTTCAACCTATTCTTCAGCACCTAATCCAAAACATCACCACCAATCAAGAGCCTCAAAATCCGCAATATCTTCGCGAGAGTAACTCAGAGCCTTAAACCCCTCCGAGCTCCCATCAACTCAATCCTTTTCCCTCGCTCACATCACTTACAGCTCCACCCCCTCTCACTTTTCTCCCTCCAGCTCGCAGTCCAGATCCGCGTCAGCGACAAAACTGAATTACGCGTGTAATTGGGAGCTCTCTCTCTCTCGGACGCAGCAGTCGTCTGCTACGGACGCGTGCCACGATTGGCTCCGCGCTGGCCTGCTGCGCGCGTCTGACCTTGGCGTTTCGGCGAGAGGAAGAGAGAAAGAGGCGCAGATGCTGCAGAATGGGATATATGTCGATGCGAGGGTGGAGCTGTCGGGGTTTTAAGGAACAGACGGGGACGATTGTCGTGATGGGGGTGTTTAGAGGTTTTGCGTGGGGGAATATGGGATTGCTGGTGTTTGCGGTTAATCGGTGTTGTTGGGAAGAATGCGGTATTGTTTTTAGAGGTTTTAGAAAGTTGAAGAGGGAAAAGCTGTTTGAAGAGCAAAGTATTATCTCTTATTCGGTATATGGTTCTAGGATCATAAGCAGGTAAGGAGAGAAAGTCTACAAAGTTAGAATCCAATTTGAATCTGCGCTCTTTCGCCGAAGTTATTTTGCAGCACTTTGCGCAAGCTCCCGGAGAGTCACTGCAAAAGTGATTTTTAAAAGCATTTTTATCCCTCGAATCTCTTTACACTCTTCAAAAATTCAACAAACGTCGGCGCAACGGCTTTCCAATATTCTTCCGAAACACTCGCCGCCTCGCGGCCTTCGAGCAAAGAAAAACACTAAAAGTCCGCATCGACAAATCTACAATAAATCAAACTAAAACCCAGCCGCCCAATCCGCTCCCAGCCGATCCCATAAACATCATCCTCCTTATCTCTCTCCGCGTAAAAGCGCAAATTCCAGTCCCCTCTAAAGTCCCAAGCGCGCGCGACATCAAACGTCACTCGCTCAAAGAGGCTTGAAACGATCCGCGCGCCCGCACACGTCGCGACGTAACGGCCTCGTTTACGCGAGCTTGCGCGCGTCCGCGTAATAAAAAAGGAGAGAAAAAAAGGATATAGCCAAGCTTGCGCTCGGCAAATCGAAGAGTGTCTCAACTGATTATACCCCCGCAAGTGGAGCGAGGGACCGCTGCGCACTTTTACGCCGCGGAGCGGTCGGAGAGGTGCGCGCGAGCTTGTAAACGAGTGGCGCGCGTGGGAGGCTTGTTAAGGTTTATTGGCTCTTGGCTGCAGCACGCGCGCCTGTCTTTCTTGGACGTGGGGCTGTAAAATGGGAAAGGGAGGTTGGGCTTTTTTTTGGTGGGGGTTGATGAACGGCGAGAGGCCGCGGGATGCGACGGATTTAATTACTGCAATTGGCGGAGGTGGGTGTGGAATTAACAAGAGCGGCCGTGTGGTTTTTCACGGGTGAGAGTGGAAGTATGAATAAATTTAAAGGGCTTGTTAAATGTTTGGGCGAAGGTGGTGGTGGTATAGGGTGCCTTTTAAATTGGAACAGTGGGTTTGGAGATGCAGCGGAGATGGGAGGAAATTAGCTGGAAATTGAAGATTAAGCGCTTGCTTTCGGAAGCGAGTAATGATAATGTTGACAGTTGGCCCAGGTAATGGGAAAATTTTTTTTATTAATTGGTAGATGTAATCTAGTTGCGGTGTGTAATATTAATATTATAAATAAAGAACTGTTTCATTAACGTTTACTTTAATTGTAAGATTCAAATAAAAGGAATGGTAATACAAATTCAGTAGAAATGTTTGAGTATAATCAGACATTTCTATGTGCATATGCGATTTTATAACGTATGCACATTTCTAATTATTACTGCAGCCCGCAGCGATAATGGAATAGTTTAAAGCGATAGCTAATGCGCCCTTCAGGCCTCATATCGAATTCTAGTTACTCATGCTAACATTGTGCCGCAGCCGAGCCTCTTGATTAACAAAAGATAAACATAAATCACATAAGAAGTATTAAACAGTATCCCTTTTATGCGAAATATACGTAAATAAAACTTCTACCATCTTTCACAAGGTCTGCTCTACAACATTCACATAAAAAATTTACTCCTCGCGCTTGCCCTCTCCTAAAAATCGAAACCAATGCTCCCAACATAAAACCTCCCTGTCCCTCGCCCCAATCAACTCCCCAACATCGTCAACCCAAATTTTCCTAACCTCCCCCAGCCCTCCAGCCCTCCCCCTCGAAAAAAGAATCCTCCAACTCTAGAACAAAGGCATCGCCCATCCAGTCCCAAGCCACCCGAGCTTATTAACCCTCGAGCCAGCCCGAGCGCGCGCCGATTATCGTCGACGCTGTAAATCCTCGGGGCGGATAAGCGCGCGCTCGCGATTAGGCACTAGAATGCATCGAGAGAGCTCGCCGCCGCCGGCATTTCCGCTCCCCCCCTGCCCCTGAGTTCGATTCAATTTGGCATACGCCGAGCGCGGCCGCAGTTCGTATATTATACGTCGCTCACAGTGCGCGGGCCATACACTGCTCTCGCGCGTGACACGAGCGTGCGGCCGTATCGCTCTGGATTACCGGTGAATTTTGATGCTGCGCGAGCGCGTTATGAAAATTGATGGTGGGAGGTGGGCTTTTAGATTTTGGGATGGTAGGATGGGCGGGTGAAAAAGGTTGGGATATTTTGACGGCGAGTATTTGTGGGCCGGGAATGATTAATCAGAGGTGAGCTGGTTTGTTAAAAGGGTTATTGTAATGGGTTTATGAGAGTTGCGGTTGCATCGATCCGAGTTAAAGCTGTGTAATAATTATGTTGTATAGTGAGGTGTAGTATTTGGTTTACGTTTTTAAGGATTAGTTAAATTGTTATTAAATTGAGTTTAACCGTTCGAATGAAATTGTTGGAAAAACTATTTTAAGAGAAGAATCACTTGCAAGGATATACTATTCCGTAAACGTTTTACGGAAACTACCGCATTTCTTGAGTAGTAAATACCAAGGAGCCAATAGCACTTTAGTGCACGGCCATCCCTATCTCTCCCTCGCTTCCTCCCTTTTCCGGCTGTCCCGTTGCCGCTTTTGTTCTCCTCCATTTTCGTTCGGAACTTTCGGGAATTTTGAGGTACTTTATGCGTGCTCTTCGCGAGGTGCGTTGTCAGTTATAATTTTCCCGGAAATTCTGAAAATTACTTAGAAAACATTTTTTTCTGTTATTGTTTCTTTAGATGTTATTTCCAAGTCGTGAAACTCAAAATAAATAAATTGACTAATCAATAAAGGTTTTAAAATTTATATACCAACAAGAAAATAATATCGTTATCAGAAAAAAATCTGGACATCAAATACTTCTCTTATGTTATAGAACTATTACTCAAACGAATTACTTGACCATCTATAACTTTCTGACAATCTTACCGAGAAATTAATTATCGTTAAAGCAAAGGGGCCGTGTCTGTGCGAGTAATTTAATATTCAAGTTAGTCGGTTTGCCTTTGCAGGTCCGTCTTATCGCTATCTCACTAATTGTCAGAGATTATCATGAATACATTTATATAGATACGGATAACTCAAATATGAAACTATCAGGATTTCGTACAAAGAGCCAGCTATCCGGAAACTCCGGTTACGTGGATTTTCGTCGGTTATTACCTCGCGTCCTAAGCTTTCTGTTTTCATCTAGTATAAGTGCTATTTAAACTGCTATAAATTTTGATAAATTTATAGATAATAAGTGTTTAGTTAAACTCTATAGTAAAAAACGTAGGCAGCCGGAAGATCTATGTTAAACCACAAATATTTTATTTAAGAATCATTGTGGTAAAAACTTTCTACATCAGCAAAAAAGCAATTTCTTTGAAATTCGGTTCACGTTTTCATGAAAAACATACAGTTTCGCAGAAGAAATTTCTACTGTCTCCAAGGGAAGAAGCAACCGAGCCCTTTCACCACATTTGTTAAATCATTTTCCAACCAATTTGAAAACTGCCTTAAAGTCAACAAACCGGAGGTTAAGCAAACGGCATACGGCAAACTACTCGCATCCTCGCAAAAGCTTTTTCATCCGAAACTTACAAACGAAAGTTCTTCAAACAAACTTTGCCGCAGCACTGTACCTCCACTTTATAAAACGCCCGTACATTTTTTACAGATCCAGCCTGCAGTCGAGATATATCGAATTTAAAGATTAAAGCTGCCGGGGTTAAATAAAGTTACAAGCGCGCTTCAGCGCTCGCTCAACGATCTCTCGGCAACTTTAATCCCGTGGGTCAAAGCACACCTTTCTCTCTTGCAAGCGGCAATCTTGCAAAATTTATTCGCTCTGAAAACGCCGAAGTAAAACAAAGCGCTCAAGCCAGAAAGCAATAAGCTCGCGCGCGCAACCGATGAATTCACAAGTCCATCCTTCCTTCCCGACATCCCTATAGCTTCCTCTAATGAGATGCACAATCAGAATCTCCAGCGCCTCTTGCCGATACTTCTGGCGCACCTTTATTTTTCACGAGTGTTTACCCCCCATGCATTATGCATTCCCTCAACGATCGAGCTGCTCGTCCTTTCATACGTATCAAGTATGTTAATTCGCGCACACATTGATTCTCGAGATCCACCTTACGGCGCCTTCGTTATTCTGGTTTTTTCATCGTCTTCGGCTTTTTTCCCTTCTCCCTCTCTCTCTCTCTCCGTTGCGCGAATTTTCGCGCATATTTTCACTCGAACCCTCCTTATATACCCGATGCACCATTACCTTAATGGATGTTTATTTTCGATGCCTGTCGGCCTTCCCCCCTGACTTTAGCGTCTCTCGCTCTCAGGCTGCAAGCGAGGTAGGTGCATTTATTTCCTTCGTCTAGCGCGCATCTCTCTACTTTTTCCCCTCGCGGCAATCGCGAGCGTTTGGCTCTGGCTCTGCGTATATATACGCGGAGACGTATTTCTGTTTCGTAATGCGCGACGCGTTTAAGGGTCGTGACCTCGTTGAATTCTTCAGCGAGGGACTTTCAGTTCTGAGTTAACGTTGCTTTTTAAGAGTAGTTGTCTTTGCCCCTTTTTTACAGAGGCAGACGGGCCAGCTAAGCGAGTTGTTGAAGATGGATGTTTTCAGTTTCGAGCTTAATTTGAATATAAAGTGTTTTGTTGGCAAATTAAGATGCTAAGGATTGCGAGGACAGTAAATAAGTAGTTTAAATGAAATTTTTAATGGGGTTGTCAGCGTAGTCTGCTTTTATTTTAAGTAGCTGTTTTGAGTTTACTCGGAGGAAAATAGTATAACAAATATTATATTGCGTAAGAAAGCTGTGACATCTTCGAAAAATCTAAACAATTACACTGTTTTATAGCAAAATTTACTATAAATATAGTAATTCTTGTGATTTTTCGAGGTTTCCTACACAATATAATAATGTTTCGAATCAAAGGAGCAACTAGCTTACGAACTAACTAATAATATTCGTCCCAGCATTGTGTGTAATTGTATACTGATGGCAGTAATCGACAATTTGTTTCATTGAGTATACGAGCGAGGCTTGGGCAAATTCTGTAATTTACCTACTCTCCATAAAATCGTTAGATTGAATGTGGGGTGGTCCGTCTATTACCGACTTTCAATGCACTCATACTACTGCTCTGATATCGCAATAAAGCAAATAAACCAGAAATTCGCCTGCTTTAATGTAACGAACTTTCAGAGCTATTTTAAAGTGTTTAAATATTTACGTTGACGTTTGCGACCTTCGTGGAAATTACGTAAGTTTTTTAATTATAACTTTTCCATACCGTTATTTTAAAACTGTTATAATTTAATACACCAAAATGAAGCAATATAGATAAAATTGAAAATTCAAAAAGAATTTCTAAAAGGAATTTTTCAATATCGCTGAATTTGAATATTTTTAAAAAAAGAGTTTTATGTATGGACATTATTTCAGTAAAATTCTTTTAATACATTTCCTTTGATTTTGAATTATTTTATTTTATTTGTTCCAATTTTTAATGAATACGTTTCTATATTATGAATAAGTTTAATTCATAAAATATAAATTTATTTTATATTTAAATATTTTATTTTAAAATGCTTGATCAATAACGAAGCGAATTTCAAACTAGAAATTGTTCTTTTTAGTACCCTGACGGCATTATTATTCCTTCTCTGTAGAAAATGTGTTTGCAAATGCAATAAAAAATAAACTTCCAGGGAGAAAATGGCAATAAGCTTTTATGTCCAATGTTAAGACAGCTAACACTACGCGCTGCGAAGCTTAACTTCTGAAGACTTCAAAACTGAACAACTCTTCGTTGGAAACTTCGGAAGGCGCCCAAAAGACATTCAAGATAAACTTCAACAAAAAATCCAATTATAAGTTTATTTAATCCAGATGCATTCTAAACCGTAACTACGCCCCTCTGTCAATTTATTCTATCAAACAAAAAAATATAAATTCAATTATTCATCATTAAATTATTCAAAACTGACATCCAAATACATAATTTAAACAGCGAATTTCCATAAAATTCAGCCGACAATACACGGATCGAAACCCTGACGTTAATCGCCGGTCATTCACTGTACCGTAATAAAAAGCCGCAAAAAAGAGAAAGAGACGGTTGACATAATTAGTCCCTGCGTTCGCGTATAATCGAGGGGCTCGAGCGGCGCAGGAAAAAAAAAGAAAGATAAAACGATGACTCGCGGAGTTTTAATTATCCCCGCGCATCCAGCCAAAGAGCGCGGCAATGAAGCTTCGATGCCCGACTGATCGACAGTCGAGCTTTTAACGATACGTCGACGGCGCCCATACATCCTTCTGTTATTCAACGTCGATGCTTACGAGCTCGGCGTATAAATACGAGCGCTCGTATAGCTACATTCCCGAGAGCGCGCAAGCACAGAAGCGCGCCGGTACAAAATCGCTTGCGTGGACGAATAAATGGGAAAAAAAATATGCCGCGTGGCTGTGCTGGCGGTATAATTAATGATGCCGATCGGAAAAAGCGGAGGATTCGATAGAAAAACGCGGACATCATCGTGTCGAGTAGCTCGTGTCCTCCGCCCCTTGGACAACAACAACTGTTTCGCTGTGTCTTTTATTTTCTCGACTCACGACCGATAATTACTTTTTTCTGCTCCACCCTGCCCCCCGCGCGCATGGAGAGTCTCTCTTTTGCGCCTGGGCTCCGTAATAACTTATTTTCTCGTCAACCTCCGGCTTTTCTTCATTTTGGTGGCCTTCGCTCTTTCTCTCTCCTAATTTACGTCGAGGGCTGGAGCTCGCTTATCGCGCCTCATTTCGCGTTCGCCGAAAGAGAGGCAATAGCCGACGGCTTTGTGTAACGTCATTTGGCTAGGGGGGAGGGGGGATGCTCTCGTCTTTTCCGCGGCGAGACTGATTGCGTGAGGAAGCTGGGAAAATATGAAGGAAAATAGAATTTTTATGGCAGTTAATTAGGGATTTTGGCGATGGGATGAGGTGAGGTGAGCTTGATATTCGTGTTGCTGTAATGAGCTTAGTTCACTTCTCTTGACGAAGTGAATGACTAAATTTCAAGAGTTGTTTTTTATATATATTTTTTTTACCAAGGACTCAGAGCACTTTTTGATTATATAAGTTTCATTACAATGTTATGAAATTCTAAAAATCACAATTTGGTATTTAAAAAATATTAGTTTAATACTTCAGTAGCATATATGTTATTTAAAAAAATCAGTTATTTCTTGTATCATATATACGTATTTTATAACTGTACAAAAATGCTTTAAACAAGAAATATTTATATTCTTATATTTGTTCACGAAACGTTTTAAACAAGCATTTCGAAACTATTCAAATAACATATAACAGTTTTATTAAATTTCAACAACAATATTGAGTAAATATTTAAACATTATTCCATGCAATTTTCACGAATAAATCGTCCGCCCTGAACATGCGAAACCTCAGGACTCCGTATTCCGACTAATTTTCTACAACCCATCCTAATTCCCAGAAATTACAGTTCATCTGAATTTACAAACCGCGCAATCCAACTACCAAAAAGTCCTCGGCCCCAGCAGCTCCGGGCGCGTTTCAATGCGACTCATAGACCTAGCCGCCTCGCCCTCAAAACTTTCACGCGCTACTCGCCCATATAAAACGCTCCTAACGCGCCGGCTCCACCCTATTTTCATAATACGAGCTGCGAACTTGCCCCCAGCGCGCGAACAATGAGGCGCGCGCGCGCTCGTAATTTCGTTCGTCGCCTTTGAACTTTCGAGCTCCCGCGCGGAAAAAGTTCCCGGCAATAAGTAGATGAGGGACGAGTCGTGTCAGACGGGCGAGGAATAACAAATGCAAAGCTTTAGTCGCGGGGGCCGAGTTTCGATTTCGTTCAAGTTCGTTGCCACTGGGTAAATACGCGGGGCCGTCTTGCGGAGCTTGATTGGCCCGGATTAACATTTAGGGGATTAAACGAGTGGGTTAGCGTGGAGAGCGGAAAAAGTCGCGGTGGAGACGGGAAGAGACTAGGGTTGAGCAAGGATAATTAGCAGCAAATTTCTGTTAGTTTAGAATTTTGTAATTTTGAGGGTTTGAGATAATTTATAGACAATTTATATTTATGTGTAATTATAATATAAATTTGTACGTGATTTTTATTTTTTTATTTTAACCGGTTAACGGTAGCTGTAAAGACAAATTATTATGCAATAAGTGGTAGCATATATTCTTACGTAAGAGTTGTTATTAAAAATTAACATATTTTATCCATAAATTTGGAACCTTAATATTATTAATAGTTTTATACAATTTACTATTATGTGCTCAAAAATGATACTTAAAAAATGATAGTTTGAAATATTCGTATACATAATGTAATACGACTACAGGGAACTTCACGGTATACTAGAAAATTCACAGTCATAAAATAAATAGTCATGATATTTCTTTAGTGAACTATTGCTATTCATAATTTAGTATTTGATAGCTCACATTCAGTTACACTGTTAAATTTATCATTAAATTTAATATACACAGAGAATAGTAATTTCTAGTACGTACATTAAATGAACATTAAGATACAAGTATAGTTAACAGTGCCAAAACGGACTTAAAAAGTAGACGAATTGTAAACTGGAAATTGTCATATCCTTTTAAATTTCTTTAGCTTTCTTTCCTTTTCGTCAATTTCGAACTATTTCTTTCCATAATAATTTAATAATACACATTTCTTTCTACATAAATTTGGGAATAAGGCACCCTATGCAACAAGCTAGTAAAGTAGAAGTTTTTTCCTTCAGACTGAGTTTACTGCTCGAGCAAAGTAAGCTATTATTAACCCCTACAATAATACCTTCATAATTTACATTTCAACCATTCACAATCCATACCCTGCCAAACACAAGCTAAACCAACACCTCGAGCTCTATCCTTCACACGAGCCACCCCACATCGCCCGATAAAACCACACATCCTCCGTATTTCAATAGCACACACACTCTCAACTAAAGCAGCTGCGCGTCTCACCCAGCCAAACTTCCCCGCGGATTCTTACTTTTCGATTGGGCCATTTGACACGAGCGCATACTCCCTCACGTCCCACCCCCCCCCCCCTCCCACCTACCTCCGTGCAAACTGGGATTGCGCTCGGCTTGAGAAATACGCTCCGAAATTGAGATCGAGAGATATCCTCTCGCAGCGTGGGGTGGCTCGCAAGTTTCTCGGGGTTACGCGCTTTCGGAATCTGCATGAAGTTAACGAAGGAGGAACAGCGCGCGGTTAACTCGCGTGTATACGCTCGTCTAATTCGAAACTTTCTCGTCTCCGTCGCGTTAGTTAAAAATATAGGGAAAAAGTTTGCCGCTGAGCTTTTGTCGGGCCGCCTCTACGCGTGTATACGTTAATTAACGTCTGTTTTCGCGCGCGGCTGACGAGGAATTCCGAGTCAGCGAAAACACTGTCCAGCGACATTTATGCGCGAGCCTGCACAGTTTGAAATTCGCTGCGGCTTGGGTTTGCTCTGGGTGGGAGGAGACGGAAGATAGCCGCTGAGAATTCCGCCGAGTGATATTACATTGCTGTGGGACGCGAGCGTCAACTTTTACTGCAAGGATGCGAGGTCATGGGGTGAATGTAGTTGGGGCTGAAATATGATTAGCTGTTTGGAGAAATGGAGAAAGAAGGAGGATGGTTTGGATGGTTGGGTTGGTGTGTTGTTTATGGATTTATAGTAGGTATTGTGTGGATGTTTTTGGGTAATTGAGTAGTGATATTTTAACAAATGATTATTTATTATCCTGCGTTTTGGTAAACGAATATATTTTGATTTGATTTTTAATATAGTTAAATTGAAATTAAATTGACGTTACAAAATTATAGAGCTTTTTTGAAAATAATGCTAAAGCATTAAATATTAATTTCACGTTACAAATTCTTCGTCGTTGAATTTCGAAATTCGCTAAAATTATGTTTTGTTCATTATGGAATATGAACATAATTAATCAATTCAAATTTGTTGATGAGGAAATATTTTGGATTACAACTTAATAATTTTGTATTCATAAATAAAATATTAGCAATTAATGTTATCATATATTAACAATTATTAACGTTGCAAAATTTTAACATAACTTGAAGACAAGAAGATGCTACCGTTTGCATCTTGGTTTGCTTTTACGTCAGAAATCGTGCATCCCTTTGAGTTTGCTTCAGCGTAATTTTGCGAGAATAACTAAACTTTAACGTTTAGAATTAATAAGTTTTTAAAGTAGTAAAACAGTTACGGTTACCTTATAGGCTGAGAATTTTAAGAAAGTACGTGAAAAATAAATTATAAGTAAGTACTCTTTTAAGTAGGTAAAAAGTGTCGTAAAAAAGTTGGCCGAATATGCTCTCTCGTGATTAGTGCAAGTAAAATATTAAAATTCGTGAAACTGAATATACAAATGGAATAATTAAAAAAAATATATTAAAATTTAATTTTTATTTTTTTTAATTGCAAATATTTATATTTTATTTAAAACTGAATATTACATTACAATTCAAAATATTTATTTGGAATAGACCCTATTTATATTCCGAACGGATGAAAACTTTGAATCAACGATTTTACAACCATAATAAAAGTATTGATTAAACAGGGTACAGTAGTCTTGACGATAAGCCTTAACAAAGACTTTCCATCATAAAGTTTTTATCTCAAGCTCAAAATCGCTTAGACACTTCTAAATAAAAACTTTATAATTACTTCTATTCTTATTAACAAACAATTATATCAGGATCTACTCTCATAAATCGAATCTTTAATTTTTGAAACTTACTAACAAACATCTAATTACAAACTAATTAACACAACATTACATTTCAGTTACCCCTTTTACCAAAAAAAAAATTATCAAATTTCATCGATCGGAAAATGAAAACTGAAAAACATTGTACAACTAATCGAGCCATTAGCGATTATTCGTTATCCAACTTGTCTCAGCTCGCTCTCCGCCCAAAGACGCGCGTAATGACATCAATTACGCAAAACAAACGGCGCGCCGCAATGTAAGCCTTATGTAGGATCTCTGGGTATCGCGGGAGTCGGCGGCGACGCCAGCTGCCAAGGGTTGCGGTGGTTTTGCCGTGTCAAGTCTGAAGCGAGCGCGCGCGGTTTGTCTAAACAAACCCGGCGTAATTTCGTGCAGCTACGCATTTTGCGAATGTGAATTAGTCAAACAGGAGCTTTCGACGATGATAAAATTCAATCTTTAATTGTAGGATGAGCTGGGTAAGTGTGCCGCTGCGGATTGTGAGAGTTGTTAAACAGTTTAAGAGTTATAATTTTTAATTATTATCCTCTCTTAAAAAAAGCATAAATGAGAAAGTGTTGCAAACTATTCGTGATACGATTGGTTGAGAGAGTGGCTCTTGATTGGTTCGATGAGAAGTGCGCGAATATTTAAAGTTGTTTTAACTTTTGCTTAAAGATGAATTTATCTGTGCAATTTTATAAAATAATACATATCAAATTGTTAAATAATTAAATCATTAATTCTTCTTCAATGTATTATTCAATGTATTTTATTATAGCATTAAAAATTATTATATTATTTGAAAATTTAGAGCGCGCTTGCGCGCTGAAAAAGCCCTAGTGATATTAAAATTTTTTAAAATACTAAAGGGATACTAAAAATCCAATTAATATGTTCACTAAAAATGTTTGGCTAAGAAAACTAAATATATCTTTATGTATTTATCCAGAAAAAAGAATAAATAATATTAGGTTATGAGATAAAATTTATGCGATGTACTTTTATCTTTCGTTGTAATAACTGTACCCTTAGTAACATGATACACTCTTTTAGTAGAAATTATTAGTATGTTTTTTACCGGATAAAAATAGTTAATTTAATTTAGTGATTTCTTTCAATGCCGTAAATATTTTATATAACATTATTAAAAATTATTAACTTCTGGAATATTAAATAAAGTGACATATTCATCCAAATTAAACCTATCCTGTTTGAAAAAGATCTTTTTCTTTAATTTATACAATTAGCTCATAATATTAGACGTAGATTAATATTTTTATATATATTAAAGAATTTGAATAATTATAGTAGTTACCGATGTTTTGCATTGCAAATGATACTGTGAAAATGGGAAAGTGAGTTTTTAATTTGAATATTAATGGCTCTTTCAAAAACTCGTTCAAAGTCACCTTATGACTTCCATATCGCTTCAATAAGTTCGATGAAGTGAAATATTGGAATTTCCACGAAACTTAATTTACTTTAGTAAACGGAATATCAATAAGAATAATGCAAAAGTTGTATAAGAATAGCGTATGTAATAAGAATATGCATATAAGAATAGTCCAAATATCTGTATACCAAGAAAAATCTCATATACAGTATGTATATCACAAAATAAACATTTCAGAGTAAACACGCCGCAACCCAGCATCCCAAAATATTTTAAAACCAAAATCCCACTCTTCACCGTGCATCCGAAATTTCTCAACCGTCTCGAAATCCTCATCGTCAATCTCAATGCTCCTAAATTTCAATTCGCTGGCCTCATAAATTGCCCGTTATGTGCTTTAGCAAAAATCTCCACGCACGACCCCACGTACTCGCCTATACAACCTAATCAAACCCCACGCAATCGACCACCACAAGCAAAAAAAAAAAAAAGAAATCAACGCACGGCGCGCGAAAGCAACGAGAGAGGCGAACGATGACGGAGCCAACGCCCAATATCGCTTGGCGAAAAATCGATAGGAACGCATAGATTAATTCGCGCGCCGGTAACGGAGCAGCGGTTATATAATTTTCGCACAGGGCTAGACGTGCCATTGGCACGCGCGCCCGCGAAGCTGTTTCATATCCCGTCCAGCTGTGCTGGTCGAGAGGGCGGAGTGAGAGAAAAATGGGCGAAGGTAAAGCCTGGTTTATGGGTTTTGTAGTACAGGTTAGAGTAATGTCGGTGGGAATGTTGGGGATGAGAGATTGGAATGGTGTTGATGATGCTTGGTTTTTGGTTGCGGGAGTTCGATTGTTTTGAACGACTGCTGGGTGCTTTGTGTTTTACAACGTATAAATTTACTGCCGATTGGTTTTTTCGCTTTTTATTGCTCGGTTTATTCTGCTGTTTATTCGTTGCGAAAGTTTCTGAGAAATTGGAGTGTTAAACTTGAAAAGAGTATACTAAATTTTTTGTTTACGGCAAAGCTTTTTGTAACCGTAAATCGTTGAATGTTCAAGAAAATATTGTAGTGACATTCAAAATTGATTTTGCTTTTTGAAAAAATTATATATGTATTTTTTGGCAAACATATCATAAAATATTTTGTTATCTGATGGAAACAGCGCTGTACAGGACTTTTAATTAAAATGGTTAAAGTTGAAATCAAGGGCTCGAAACGTATAAATATTATTCCTTCCATAAAAGTCCGATAAACATTTTGATTTTATGTTTACTGAACTGAATTTTCAATATTAAATTTATTTTATCGCTTTACGTTTAAATTATTTCAGATGATTTGTTAGTATTAAACATAAATTTGCTCGAGTATATTTTTCTTTTTAAACTTGTTCATAATTTTAAAAAAAAAACTACTGTATAATGAAGTAGATTTGTAATTAATGAAGGGGAATATTCTTGCTAACATTTAGTAATTACGGGGATGGTAGCTAAAATAAGCTTATAAGCACTTGTTATTATCTGAAACTACTTGAAAACTTATGACGCATAATATTACTCAGGGGTAAACTATGAAATCAAGACAAGTTAAGAAAGTGGGTTATATTGAATAACTAAGAAGTGAAAACTGAAAGTTAGGGAACTAGTTTAGAAACTAATACCAAACTTCTTTTAAAGTGGAAGAAGGAAAGATACAAAAAGTTTAAGAAAATATTCAACCTATTGGAAAAATTAGCATTTTACACTAGTATTACCTGCGTACACTACAAATCTCTGCTATTCCAAAGTGTCTTAAATTAAACGCGTAAGTGTGTTTCTCCCATTTAAATACATGGTCACGATTTTTACACACTTCAAAGTGTTTTAAAATTGTGACGATGTATTGAAATGGGAACTACACCCTTACGTGTTTAATTTAAGACATTTGGATTTGTAGTGTAATTACAGACAATTCGACGTCTCCTATCGGTATAATCGTATCTCAAACACCAATTCAGCATAATCGTAACTCTGTACTAATTTAGTAGAGAGTTACGATTATGCCGAATTGGTGTTTGAGATACAATAATACTGACAGGAGGCGTTGAATTATGTTCTTATATATGCCCTGTTCTACATAAAAAGTCAGTAAAACTATTGGAAACTACACACACACACACACAAATACCGACAAACACACACATATTTATATTCCTATTCGAAAGCACCATCAAGTTTAAAAAATTAAAAGCTCAATTTATAACTCGATACGTAAACGTCAAAGAGACTCAGACAGGACGATTTAACACAACTGTTTTGTCCAATCGCGACTGCTTGTCGAAAAAGTTAGGTCTCGTTTCTGAAACATTATTGATTGATGGCTGGTTCGAGTAAACATAGCAGTTGCTGTTGATTCTTGCAGTTCCTATTGCTCTCCAGCGCATTTCAGTACACGCGAATCGACTGCACGGTACACATTTGTATTTCAGTTACTTTTTCCAAGCGCACAAATCTAGCTTTGCTTAAACCTTTTACAATTAATTATAACAGAGATTCCTTTACAAAGTCATCGAATACTTTTTACATAACAATCGATACTCCGATTGTTTATTCATCTTTCCCAGTCGCGTCCAGCATCAGTCCGCCAATGAAAAGAACAATTAACAACCTCTCCATCTCCGAACAGCTCGATTCAGCTTTCATATTCCAATCCCTTACTCAAAGGCGCCAAAACAATAAGCCCCACAAAAGAGCCAGCCTCTCCCACAAAGCAACCCTGAAAAAAAGTCACTCCACCTCCCGCCTCCCCCTATATCTCGCAAAAAACTCCTCGGCGCCGTTTCGCCATCAAAGCCCCAGCCTCTGGACAAAGGAGCGCGCGGCTGTCAGATTAACGCACCTGCGCGAGTAGACCGTAAAAGCCAGGCTCCGCTGGCTCGCAGCTTTATGATCGGGCGCGTATCGAGCTAGTGATACACGTATATACATATATATATATATATATATATGGAATAATCCGTTTTCGGCAACGGCGTTTCGACCTCTATTACCAGCCGGTCGCGCGACACATACCTCGTTACCGTAACCTCTTTCGTCGGCCGCGCGCGCGCGATTTACACCTCGCCTTTGTACCCCCGCGCGGCCGGATTACGCAATTTTCGCGTATTGGCTGGCTGGGAGGCCGAGGGATTATGGAAATGCGGGCCTGCCAGAGGTGAAAATCCGCGTTTCGCTAGTTTATGCGTTTTCGAGGCGGGCTAGTGCAAGGCGCGACATGTGTTTGTTCCGAAAGAGGCTCGAGAGCGCGATTGTTCTTGGATGGGATGGAGGGTGGTGTTTTGGCAATGTGGAAAATGAGAGGGGAGGGTTTTTGGTGGCTGCTGGATGGCTGGTTTACTTTCTGCTTTCGTGTATTAAAGCTGGATGGATCATTTTGATATGTGAGGAGGGTTGGCGTGTAGTGGCAGAGAGGGGGCCGAATGGACCGTTGTTGTAATAGATAGATTGTAGATATGTGCCGTTTTGATTGTACATCTATTTTATCTAGTATAATACTAAAATTTGATGTTATATGGAGATTTGAATGTCCTATGTATGGCTTTAGTACATCGAAATATGAACATGTAAATGAGTTAATTCACTATGTGATAAAAACAGTTCTGAAGTGTTCCTAAAACTTGCAAAATAAAATTGCCTTTAATATAAATAAAAAAAATAGTATATTAATGGACATTTTCATGTCTTCTGAGTAGTATTATGGCATCCATGTTTCTCATTATTGAACTAAAATTTGAATTTATGCGTTAATTTTGGCTGAATTACATCAAATTTAATGTATATTAGCTGGGCATAAAATTTTCGATATAGACATTATAGGAAACTTATGAACATCGCATTGAATTTAATGCAAAATTATATTAAATTTAATAAAAGTACTACAAATTTTATATGCATTTGCATTGAAATTAATATGCTTTTGTATGTTACATCTGAATTAAATTTAATGATCAATTTAATAATATAGGCTAATGTATTGTGCATATGGTTTTAGTCAATTAAAGTTGATTGACGTAATATACTGTATAATCTTCGCCAATATAAATAATACTTAATAAATAGTAAAAATTCAGACAACTTTCGTTCTCGCTAGATTCAGACTGCTAGCTCGTAAAGTTGAGCTAAAGATTGGAAAAATGTGATCCATTTATAAAAATACATCAATACTCCCTGCAATCCCCTACGTATTCATGTGCGTCCCCCCAAAATAATTCCTTGAGTGCGTGCGAGAATAAAAGAGAGTATGGATCTAACCCCGTATCGTTAGACTCGAATGGAATTATGGATGCTCTTCGTCTGTTTATGTCGAGTGGCTGTTTTTCAATCGAGAACATAAATCCTTTGACTCGCGGATTACGATTGAATTTTTTATAAGCGAAATGACTGGGTCGTGAATCTTTTATTTCGAGGGATTCATAAAGTATTCCATCAATATTTTAGCGCGCGAGTAAAAGTTCTAGATTATAGTGCCGAATCCTTTTTGCGAAGTCATAGGTTTTATATTTCAAGATTCAGTGATAAGAACATTTTTATTGATTCAGGGAATATTGTTAAAAACGCTGTTTGACATTGGCCACCTTTAGTTCAAGAAATACTTTCAATAGTTGAAAAGAAGACTTGGAAACTGTTTCAATAAAAGCACTTGATATAGTATTCACAGCCAATTATCTAAAAGAGATAATATCAGCTTAAAATCTACACAGAGTAAAACGACTAGCAAAGACAATATTGCTGAAAGCCTTGAATCTTCAGAATTCTAATTGCGTGCGCGAGCTTACGGGTGTAATAAAATTTTAAGGCTGTCGGGGCTTCAAAATTTTAACGATATTAAATTTGACTTAATAAGATTAAAACGGAATTCCGATCTCACGAGCTCTATAAAATATACGTTACATGATCATAATGACGGAGGAAGTTTTGATAATGTAAATCGCATTACTTTACATAATAATGTAAATTGAAATTCATGACCCTCAACTTGACGAGGAAAAGGGTAACGTTAAACTGGAAGTAAAAGTTAGTCGATTTGATAAGTACACCAATTGCCAATGAAATTTTTAAAACGGATCTCCATCTGAAACTAACCGAAAAATTTACATTCCTACTTATAAAATCTTTCCTTCCCAAAACCACCTTCCGCATGACAAACCACGTCATAAACATCCCCAACCGCGGCAATAAAAACTCACCAGGCCAACCGTGGCTATGCTGCGGCACCGGTCTCGTAAAAACGCGCAAAGGAGAACACTCGTCCAGCTCCGCGCCACAACAATAGACAAACAAAGCTGTTTTCGTTTAATTCACCCGGAAAGCAGCAGCAGCTGCAGCCCGCGGCGCTGCACGCACTAAAATCACATCGCGGATAAAGTCGCGCTCTAGTTCCGCGATGAAGTACAAAAGTAGACGCTCTTAAAGCACGGCTTGGTTATGTACTCGCTTCTGTTGTGTCTGGGCGGGGGCGTAGGGCTGAAGAGAGTGTCGTCAGCGCGTGTGGGAGGTGGATACACAGGAGCGCGCCAGCGGGCAAATATGTGCGCAGCGAGTCACCTGCCGGCGACGGAAATTCGGCTAAATAAGACGCTGGATTCCCGACGAGTGATGGGGCGAGGTATGGGGGAGACGGAGAACCGTAATTTGCAAATGTCGTTAGGTTTTGGGAGAAGTGGTGGGCCGCTGGATCGAGTGAGATTGAAGAAATTTCTATTTTTAGTTTCCGAGGTGATTTTTCGCTGGCGGACTGGGAAATTTTTCAATGGCACGTGAATTTCGTTCAAAGTGCTACTCAGGAATGGTTTATACGGGTGGGGTTGGAAAATATTTGTAGGTTTTTAATGCGTATTATTGCAAGGTAAAATTTGTTTACGAATTGTTTTATGATTTTCTGCTTTTGCAAATATACTTTCATCTCAGTTTAAACAAGATTTCAGCATTAACATATTTATATTTTCATTATATTATTTTTGTAAGTATTAAAAAGTAAGTAATTATAATAGAGTTATGCTTTTTTTTTTAAATTCATATAATGTTTATAGAAAAGTTGGAGTGGCCTATAATAAAGTTTTTATTTGGAGAAAATGAAAGTACGCACATACTTAAGACATTTTTTCAATGTAGCGTAATCACAATAAATAAATTTGAAAAGTTAAAGTTGCTTTTTGGTAATACTAAAATTATAGACTGTTTTAAAAATTTTATTTTTATAAAAAGTTTATTTTACGAAAATTTGCTAATAAGAAAAAGTAATACATGTAACAATATTTAATATTTTAAGTTTTCTTTTTGGCCAATAAAAAACTACTTTAAGAATATTTTCCATAAATTAACATTTTGTAAATAGAAGTTTGATACTTTTTTAATCTGTTTTGTTTTACGTACCTGTTGGGTAGCCTCATACAAAACATAGAGGTATCTCTAGTCATCAAAAAAAATATTAATTAAAATCCATCTTTTATCATTTTTTTATGTACTTCATGTTACAGCGAATTTCTTGAGTTTAGGAAGGGATCATATATTTTTGTAAGCTTTTTTATAAGCACTTCATAGTGTTATTCAGCAGTTTTCTGGTCCCATATCAAATTACACATAACAGTTTAATCTTAGTATAACAATAATTAAAAAGCTTCCATTTTTGTTTATTAGAATAAATAATTACAGATGAATTATACAATAATGTTGTAAAATAATATTTTAATTATTAAGTAATATGATTTCGCGAAGTTTGCAACCCGATCGTTTGTCGTCAATAGTGAAAATGTAATGTAACAGTATGGATTTATGTAGTAATGAAACTGTTACTATAGATTCCCGAATTACCAACTCTGTGCTTAGGCAGTGTTTAACGAGTATGTGAAAGGCCTTGTCCAGTGCGACGTTGGATCTATATGGTTGAGTGCATGCCTCTGCATTAATATAGATGAAGGGTTCGATCCCTTCGTCGACATTTCAATTTGAAATATGGTTTACGTTTCAGTAGTAATAATAAAATGATCTGTTAAGTGAAAACGGTAATTATATTAAACTCCTCACGGGTAACATTTTTACACACAACAAATAATATCTAGGCGTAACTGAAAAATTAAATTAAAAAATATTCTAAGTTCTATAATCAAAAAAAACATAAAAACAAAACATTATATACGAGGCTACCGGACTTCTTTCTACTTACATTCTAATAAAATGGAATCGTCCTAAAACATTCAACAGCATGACACCATCTTTCACAAGTACAATAACTCAACTAATTAAGCAAATCATCTTGATTAAATATTCATCACAGAAAGTCCTATCTAATCGCGTAAAAAATAAAATGAAATTAAGGAAAAAGGAAAGGCCAAGAAGAGGCTACCCAAGAAAAAGACTCCAAAGAAATGTCAGAAAAGGGAAGTGAATATTCCCCCTGGGCCCAGGAGACGAAGTAGCAAAGGAAATTTGTTTTCCACCACTGCCCTCCCCGCGTTTATATTTTTCCTTCTTCTCGCGTTTAATTACCACCACAGCGCGCGATTTGCCTCCCTTCCGCAATTTGAATAAATTAAAATTCATACTGCTCATTTGCGCGAGTTATTCGTACGCCCGCAGCCGATGGCTCGGTTTGTCGCGATTTCTTCTTTTATTGCCGACTTCTCTCACGACTGCCTTTTCCACCGCTGCTTCTTATTCTCGCGCGTACGCGCGCGGCTACTTTAAGTCGGCGCATTTTTCGTTTGCTTGTTTCCCCTTTACGACGCTTTTTACGCCACTGAAATGCAAATGTTCTTTCTGTCCCGCGCGTTACTACCGTGTGCAATGCAAAGCAGGACTACTGCCGCCGCGTGTGCACTTCCTCACGAAAGTCAAGTTGTGCGTACGACACTTTTTTATGGCCGGCAATCAAGGGCTTTTGACTGTAATTAGCCAGACACGCGTACACACATGCCTTTTAGGTTCTAGCGCTTTTACTGCGTGTTTACAAACGAGAAACTTTGATTCTGCTTGTTTTTTACTTTACGTCAATTAGTTGGATTATTTACTATACAAATAATAGTGTACATTAATTGTTAATGAATGCACGAATATTGACCGAAATACCGAATTTGTTTAAGTAATTATAGATGGATATTAAAATTGGTCAATATTGTTTTCTCTCTTTCTTTGCCTCTCTCTCTCTCTCTCTCTCTCTCTCTCTCTCTCTCTCTCTCTCTCTCTCTCTTCCTCTCAATAGTTTGTATTACTGGGCTGCGAATAATTTGACAATTTATTTTCTAAAAACGATGTCCACGACCATATAGGAAACCGGCCCCAAAGGAAAACGTATAAAACCTATACCATCGTGTAGAGCACGAAAATGATGAAAAAAAAAAATTTGACCCTTTTAAGTGGAGGGAAAATAGAGAAATGACGACATAAAGTTTTCACCCACTTTATCACTAAAAATTATAAACATTTGCAATTCATACACTTTGCGCATGTTTTTTGGCGCGTTCAAGGGTTCAGATGAAAGGTGGTTCAAGTGGCTTCAAAATGCAACCCTTACAATTTCAGTGTATCCAATCAACGTAAAAAGTATAATTAAATAATTCGCTAAATTCAACGCCCGATCTATCTAGATATATGCATCATTCAAAAAATCTCCAAATCATTTTCTCACCATTCGCAAATTACTGTCGCAGCGGTAGTCGCACCGCAAACATTTTTCCCCGAACGCCGCCACGCTAAAATACGTCAGCCCAGCTCTGCCAAGACGTGTGCTAGCTCGACGAACTGATAAATATGGAAATTAGGCAGGGTCGTCTCGGGGCGAGCTCATATATCTTAGACTCGGCGCGCGCATTGAAAGCACTCTCATCGCGCAAACTCCTCGATGCTCGCCTATATCTTATTAGTTTGATGAAAAGCTCCTTCTTCGGCTTCGTTTTTGCTCGCGTGTTACTTTTTTTTCTCTCGATTGCTCGTTAAAGTTTGCCCAGAAGATGGCGCTGCTCACTCGCAGGAGAGCTCGAGGAGAGTTGGGACTAGTTTATCGCTCTCGGCGAAAATGGAATGTTTGGCGAGGAAGGAGCGAGAGTTGGTTATTGAATTTGTGCGGATGTGGAGGCGCTGGTAGTGTGTGTGCGCGCGTGTATGTATGGTAATTAAGTGTGATGATGTTTATTGTTAATTTGCACTGTTACAATTAGATAGAAGAAATTAATTTCATTTTTGTAGTTTGATTATCGATTAATTTTAATCTTTTAAATTTTAACATTATGGATTGAAGACAGTCGTTTCATGAGTTGTATTATTGGATTTCGTATGATGCCTTGTCAATTTATAATATTCATTTTCACATCTCCTTTATTATTATTTCTTTTTTATCGTTCAAACGAAAGGGAATATCGGGCAGCCGGGCAAAAAATATATTGAAAAATTGAAAAATTGAAAGCACGTAATGAGAATTTTCAAGTCAACCAGAGAGTGCTATCCGTTTAAGCTCTTCTGATTTAACAGCTTCAATTTATCGCGCTGAAAAACGGCTCCGCACCTCGAAAATATATAAAACGCGTTCCTGAAATTCTTCATTAAACGGCGGCAAAATAAAGCTACTCGAAATCAAGTGCTAATAACGTCGCGTAAATAAAAATTAAGCTCTCTCGGCGTCCGAGCGGTAAATTCAGCGCAGCATTTCCCCTACGGCAAACTGACGTTAATACATCCCGCACTCGAAACTTTCGGGCTGCCCCTCAATTAAAATTTTGTCCGTATTAGCTTTTTGATCAGAGCGCGCAGATTAAGAAAAAGAAAAGACGCCAATTAATTAGCCTCGCGCAAAATTCTCTCAAGAGAAACTAATTAATCGGGGGCGCGCGTGCGAGCGCAAAACTTGGCTAAACAATTAGCGAGCATCGCGAGCGAACTAGCGATCAATTAATTTTGCTTTGCGCCTCTCGCGTTCCCAACAACTTGTGCGTGCGCGCAAAATCGTCGCGAAATTAGGTCTCTCGCGCTCACTGACGTCTTAATCAATGCCGAGAATCCAATTACTCATAGCCAACAGATAAAGAAACGCGATCAATCATCGGAAGCGGTAATCAATCTCTAATATGCACTGGAGAGCGATTCTCGACAGGCTGCACGCAGAGAAGAACAGCCGAGTTCGCAAATTGTTTCGTTTTTTTTTTTTGCTCGAATTTCTTCTTTTCACGTGTCTGGTTAGGATGTTCCTCGCCCTCTTTGTTTTACCGGAGCGCACTTTCTGATCGTTGATGCGCGCGACTGTGAAATAACCAGGGCCGTGCACTGGCTTCTGTTATCGACACCCTTCGGGAATCGGGGCTCAGCGCGGTTTTGTGTTTATTACGTCGAGAGCGCCGCGTTTTTAAAGGCTGTATCGAGAGAAAGGGGAAGAGCGGGCTGCGGAATTTATTAGAAGAGCGATCGGAAAAATCCGATACATCGGCCGGCTTTGGGAATTTCAGAACGACGAGTATATACCCGATAGCCATGTTAGAGATTTATCGCTCGCAATAAAATCAATTCCTCGATTATCTTCGCCATTTGCAATATTTTACTTGGCGCCAACACTCCGGCAAAGTCCAGCATCTCGATCTCCAATGAAAAAAATTCCGTTAACACGAGCCGGACCCGAATAAATCCCGAAGCCCGCGCGCTTCTCTAAACAGCCGAATTCACAAAGAATCGTGCAACAATACCGGCACACGCTCCCGCCGAGAATAACGAACTTATACTCCTATGTCGCGACAGAGAGAGAGAGCTTGCGCGCCGACTATTTATTTCTCTCTATGCGCGCGAGCGCCACTCTAGGTCTGCTCTTTTATTTCTCTCGACTGCCGCGCGCGAGCGCAAAAGGAATATATAGAGAGCGAGAGATATAGCAAGCAAGCGCGGGCCTCATTAGCCGCGGCGTGGATACAGCTGAAAGGCCTTTTGCCCAGGGATGGAAAAGAGACACAGAGCGCGAGAAAGAGAGATATAAAATAAGATGAAAACGAGAGAGGTACGCACGTTGCGAAATCGAAAAAAAAGCAAAGTACTCGCAAAAACTGCAGTGCTAGAATATTTCCATCGGCGCGAGCGAGTTTCTTGGACGCGGATATTACTAACTGATTGATGGATGGTCCGCGCCGGTCTCCTTTGGAGCGCGCGCGCGGGATTTTTCAGGAGCGTCTTTCGCGCCACGGATATTCTCTCTATTATTGCCCAGACGTCTCGGAAGAAAAATATACGTTTCGAGAATTCAAAATGGTATTCGCGCGCGCAAGATGATCGAGTTGTCGAAGCTTCGCAAAAAAGACTTGGCTACCTATGCGCGCCGTGACGTTCGAAGATTAAAATGTTCGAAAAGGGGGGGCAGACGGTGGAAAAATTATTACCGCGCGGGGAGAAAGTGCTGGGCTCGAATTGAGCTTTTGAAATTTGATGCACGTTACCAACTGCGCAGCTAGTGCGGCAAGTGCTGCTGCCGCGGTATTTTCCGAGAAAATTGCCGCGACTCCGGGCGTTTTGCGCAAAAGGGGAAAGGCATAACCGTAAAAGAGGATATCTCGTGAGCGCGATACAGGCTGCGGGTATTACCTTTTTTCGCGAAATTTTAAAAATTGCTGCGTGTTAGAGGTAGTGAGCGAGACGGTTGGTTTGTAGCTACTTAATTTTTGCAATAATTGGTCTTAAGGGATATTGAGCTGAAGAAAGGTTTTTCTTACAAAGGAACTTGAGTGGATTATGCGGTAAAAGTGATATTACTATAATTGTTCAAATAATTTAAAAATATTATTTGATTTCAAAACTTGCATATATGGTTTATTAATTATAGCTTGAAAACGTAGTAATACCTTCACGATATGATCAAAACAAATAAATATCTTACAAACTAAACCAAAACTACTAAAATCCAAAGAAATTCACCCCCTCAATAAAACCAGCATCCTACAACAAAATCGAACAACCGAATGGGAGCGATCAACCGAGCTCGCAATAACCTCGTTAACGTATTTACCACCGCCGACCCTACGGCCACGAAGGCGCGAATGTGGAACGATTGTCCGACTTGCCTCGATCGAGCTAAAGACGTTATACAGCAAAGTGTCCCCCTAGCCAGCCCGCAGACGACTCGACGCGCGATCGTAAGTTAAGTAAAGCTGAATCAAACGCGCTCTCGCGCTCGCTTGTCGAACTTTGCCCATTAATCTCGAAGCGTACGCCTCGAGCTTGAAGCGCGAGCTGTGACCGATGAGTCGAGAGGAGAGCGAACTTTCCCTAAGCTTCGCGAAAGGGCAGTCCCCGTATCCCCATCGCGCGGAAAAGATTATCTCTCGCGGATGAAATTGAAACGGTCGAGAGAAAGAGAGTGAATGGCTTTTAGGTCGGGAGGGGGGAGTTGATACTCCGCCGGGAGAGGAGATTTCTTCTGGCAAGTGTACCAGGGTGCCCGATGACTGGCGGAATAGATTGCGAGCTAGAGATCCATATCGTTCGGGCGTGCGGCCCTCTCTTTTTCTCGGATCGGAAATATAGCGACGAGAGCGAGTTAAACTCTTTCTCTTTTTCCCCCTCCTCGTCTTTCCATTATTGCAGCTAAGTTTCTTATGTAGGTTAAGACGAGCCCCCATCCCCCCTCCCCGAGTAATTGCACAAAATATCTTATTGACGCAATCCCTCTCCGGGCAGGAAGACGGCCTTCCTCTGATGCTCGGCGATGCGCTCGCGATTGGAGAGCCTGCAGTTTTTATTAAGAATGTCGACTTTTTTACTCTTTTGCTTTTTCTCTTTTACCTTTTCTCTCGCTCTCGCGGCCGGCCTGAATTGATTGCTCGACTTTATTGGAGATACTTTAGTTAAGGCAGCTAGAGCGCCTGTTGCTCGTTTCATACCCGACCGACGGATTTAGCATGCTTATTTTAGAGCAGCGTTTTCACGATTGTCGTCCGTAATGAATGATGCGCATTAATTTTGAGCGCTGCCTGCTGGTTTAATTTAGCCGGTAATTTTATTAATTTATCGTTTTTTTATTATTCTGTCGATTGAAACAGAGATCCCGGAATACAAAGGTGGCATAAAAATAAAATGATTAGTGTATGCTCAAACTTAAATTCGATTAATCGACAAAAAAAGAATTAATAAACTGGATTATCATTAGAGAGAACCTTTTTCTAGTATTTATTTTACATTTGTATGTACATAGATGTTAAAGTTAATAAAAGTGAAAGCTAAGATAAAAAAGAGAACTTTATAATATTATAGTAGAGTAGTTTTAAAATTACCAAGTTGGTTTCACTATTTTTTTAAAAAATCCGTTTAAGCAAATGAATCACATCCACCCAAAGCCGGCTATTTCAATTCTCAAAGGGTCCACGATAAACAGCCAAAGCCAACAAAACGTTCAGTGCTTAAAGCCGTCGCGTAAAAAGTAATCAGCGGCAACCATCGCACCTACCCTGTCACCCCTTCGCTCCCACGCACACATTGCGCCGCGCGTTAGCGCAATAAAAGCCGGGGTGCGCGCTCGTTTCAAAACTTACAGATGGCCAGATTATCGCCACTGCGCCCAGTCAGCCAGCTAGCCGCCTGCGCATACATTCGGTGCTGCCAGCCGGCTCTCGGGTAAAGCTAGCCTCTACTAAACTGCAATTCGTTTGTTTCACAGATAAACACGTTCGGGCGTGGCTCGCAGCGGCCGCTTAATTGAAAGCCATCGCCCGGCGCGCACGGAGAGAGGTAAATAAAGTGCGAAGGCAGGAGAAATGGAGGCCCGCTAAAAATTGGGGAAAGGAAAGAGCGATGAGAGTGGCGCGAAGAGAAGAAGAGGACGAGGACAGCTCGCTGGATTATGGATCGTCGACGGCGACGACACAGCAGCTGCCGGTCGGAGAGCGATCGTGACACGTCTACCTCCGCTCTGCTACTACTTGGTCGGCGCGCGATAATTAGCCGCCCACTCTACATGATGCACGAGCAGCAGCCCGAAACTTGCCCGTAACGAAGAGGCAGGGGATGAGAGTTTTGCTTGGTTATATATGTGTTTACACGTACGTTAAACTTTGCCTAAGACCGAACCGTACAGTTCGGTTGCACTGAATACTACAGGCCTCGAGCGGGCCTAATCGTCGTTTTTAGATACCAGCCCTTTTTAGATGTGTTTACAATATATCGTCGTCTCTTTTGTAGAAGTAGCAACGATCCTTTTGTCAATTCGAATCGAGCGACATGTCAAGAGTTAGAGGAGTTGAAGGGTAAAAACTATGCTAACTAGGGAGTTAGCGCGTGATACACATGGCCGATGCGTTCGCGCTTAAATTTCGCTATACGAGTTAACCCTAATTCGTCACGGTGTGTGGCCTAGGGCGAATCCTTGGCTACATCGGCGGCAGGCCGGTGGGTGCCGCCATGTCGTCCTCCCAACCCGGATCAGGTTCCGGTCTTAGTCTGGATGGTACGACAGGTCAAACCCAAAGTACACAGGAAGAATCAAATGGACGACAGAATGGACGCACCTCTGCTGACATTCTGGCTGACGTATCCAAAGCTGATATGTCCAACGGCTTTGAGGGCACTCGCCAATTGCGTACTCAGCAAGCTGGCGATATTAAGACTAATCAGCAGCAATCAAATACAAAGAATCAGATACATCAGCATCAGAATCAACAGCAGCAACATGTGGAGCCGGAACGGCCGCCGTCCGTTCCGGTGCTGCTGACTCACCAGCCATTCCACGACAATATAGTCATAGACAGGGTACAGTTCGTGTCTCAGGGTGGTGCCCAAACAATCCCTATGCATGCAGCTCAGTTCGCCCCAGAATATGTCATCGCTGCACCTGCAGATGGCATCCCGTATTCGCAAATCCACGGCACTATGTACAATCCTCAAGGCCAGTATGTTTCTAGAGATCCAGGATTTAGAGAGGGTCTCTATACGCAGAACATGACATTGGCCACTGCACCGGGTACCTACGTTCAACAGCCACCACAGCAGCAGCCTCCTACTGGACAGCCCCCAGCGTACTACCCTAGTAAGGGCATGGGGATTCCGGCCCCCGTTGCAACGGGCTATGTACACTTTGGACCACAGATTCATTACAGTCAGTATCCTCAGACTGTGATGAATGCGGCACCATACAACTCACAAAAACCTTTATATCCTCCTCAGTACAGTCAGCACCCGCCACCCCCAGGCCAACAGCAGACCTCTTCGGCTCAACACTCACCAAATCCTCAGAGATTTTCTCAGGAACTGTCGCAGTATCAAGGCCAGCCCATCATCCAGCCTATAGCTCAAAACGTGGCTCACACGGTAGCGGCATCCAACTCAGAGCGGAGCACAAGAGGACCTAAGCCTATGGTACCTCCTCGGGGTAACTCTAAGATCACTCATGAATCAGGCCATCGTAAATCTGCGAGCGTGGACGTACCGAATGCGCAGAAGCCCAAGGGAGCCGATGAAAGTAACGCAGAGGGTCAAGAATTACAGGTGCAGGATAATCAAGAAAGGCGTTACCTGGTCACCATTAATCAAAACCCACGCACAAGGCAAGACGGTCTGTATGTAGAGGCGAATGGCGACTCATCGAGAGAGCCTCCACCGACTCAGCAAACAGTAGACGCAGGTAACGCTGAATGTGGAATTTACGTCTCTAGATCGGAGCACAGAAAATCTATCTCGGTGGATGTCACAAACAGCTTTCAGAGACGCAACGACACAATAACTTTTACGTTTCCTGGCGATGGAAGTTCTGCAGCGGTTCAGCAGGATCAGATGCTGCTAACCACTCGTAAACCCGTTGCCTCTGCAAACATCAACGATAATAAGCAGCCGGTAGAGATGAGTACCGCTAATTTTCCTACGGAGCAGAGGAGATTGGATGTCAACGCAGCTATGAGAATGTCACCCATGCCCGTTCTTCCAGCGATTTCCGTAGTACCCAAGGGTATCCTCGTAACAGGCGAAAGAAAATCCGTCGAGTGGAGTAGTCTGAGCCCTAATCAGCGTATCACAGTTCCTCAAGAAAACAGACGGTCAGACTATTTCGAGGAACACAGAAGATCTCCAATGACAGTCGAAGGCAAGAGATTCGAGGAGATACGAAGGTCTCCTATGGCGTTTGTGCCGGTTCGCGACAACAACGCCACAGATCGTGTTAATCAAAAGAGCCCAAACAATATGACAAATCAAAATTTCGAGAAAACTAGGGCAGAATTGGCCATGTGGGCGGAACAGCGTCAACGGCAGGAGATAGAATGTAGAATGAATCAAAACAGCGGAATGTTCAACGCAAGTCCTCGATCTCGTAACCAGTCCGAGGAGAGGCGACCAGAAAGTAGCAGAAGTTATATCCAGATCGATAAAGAAACTAGGATGTCCGTACCGCAATCAGCGTTTCAACCAATAGCAAACATCACTCCAAGTTCGATTATGGAGCAAAGACGTCATTTACGTCATGTTAGCGCTGATCTCACTAAACACATGCAACTTTCACAAAAGGAATTCGATGATCAACCTCTGACAGGATCTGTTGTAAATCTTGGCACGACATCTACGTCAACGTCTACGTCAACGTCTTCTGCAAACGTCATATCTCAACGTGCCAGTCCTAATATATGCTATCAGTATCCAGCTCTCAGCGAAGCAAAGTTGGATACGAAAATGGCTTTGACCATTGTGACTGACTTCAATGATGCACCTACTAAACCTCACGAACAGGTTGATCATATTATTCACAGTCATAGAAAAAGCCAAAATTTACCTACGAATTTATTATCCGTTGTCAAAGTTCAAGAAAATTCGCAAAATCAATCAGATCAAACCAATGATAAGTCAGACGTTCATCATCTACTACATAATCAACACAGTATCGATTTTTTATCTGAAAAACTTAGCCAATGTGAGCGACAGCAAAGCGATTTACAGGCTAAGCTACAAAGTCTTCAAAACCAGAATGAAATCCTCGACAAGGTTGCCCAATTCCAATATCAGCAGAATGATTTGCAAGCTCGCATGCATAACCTCCATCTTCAGAGCCAGATAGCCGAGAAACTAAGTCAAAAGCAAAGTTCTGAATTTTGTCAAAGTAGCAGTAGCAGTAGTGATCAGGATCAGACAAATAAATCTATCCTTAACCAGTGTATCAACGCATCGAGACAGCTTTATCAGCAATCTCTACTGACAACTGTGAATCCTCATTATGTTACAGCGGAGCGGGTATCGCCACGACTGCAGTTCCAACAGCAGCAAGACGACTCAGACGTTAGCGACTCTATTCAAATACCCAAAATCTCACAGATGCCATTACCAAGCCTCTCTCAGTTTGACCGCGCGGACATCATAACGCGCGGATCGTATAGCCAACTTCAACGTATACAGGCCTCGAACGATAATAATTTGGATAGCGCGCCAAGCTCACAGATGTCACTATCGTCGCTCTCAAGTAATGTGAACTTTACCGGAACGCTGAAGAAAGTGCCGCCTGAGAAACCGCCCAGAACGTCACTTATCGTACAGTCGCCTGACACGGAGGTAATCTTCGTGTGAATCGATTCAGTATGATTTTATCGTGTACACAGATTTAATATGCTTATATGAGTTTTTGGTTTTTTAATATATGAATAAATTGAATTTTTAATTTATTCTTTTTTGTTCCAGGTTGTTTTATGCATGATGGATGTTTTCTTTTATTTTTGTTATTTAAATAAACTGAAATTATTATTTTTATATTTATATGTATATCGTAAAACACATTCTTTAATTATTATACTAAATTAGTTTCCATTAAATTTTCCATGTCAATTCATTTTAATAGTGCCACTTTATTTCATAAATTTAACCATCTTTTGTTACAGAGCAACAGAAGCCAGCCCGCCATCGGCCTGAAGCACACTTCAAAGGCAAGGGTGAGTACTACACTTTCTACACTTCAGTAAATTTTATACAATACAAAATAGTTACATACGTACATTTGACAACGTCAGTTTGAAAGACTCCTACGCTTCGTGCCTGCAACACTCTCGTAAGTGAAGGACACAAAGCCCGTTCAATCTAAAGTTTCTAACGCGCTCGCTGTAGGAGTGCCTGCGCGAGCTTTTCCCTTATACCCCTTTAACGCTCTTTCTCCCCCTATCTCACTCTGTTTGAGATTCAGTGTCGCTTTCGATAGGATTTTCTGACCGGAAACCCGTTTTCAAAAGTAAATTCTGCCCCGGCGGCAATAGTTTTCTCGCGTGGCTTTACCGCCTCTCTCGAGTCCCGGGAATAAAAGGGGCACGCAAAACAGGAGGGTGCGCGAACCCGAGGAGGAAAAAACGAGTGAGTAGAGCTGATCTACTGAATGCTGGCGTAAAACACTTCCGGTTCACGTACAAGCCCCTCGGTCCGGTGAAAATTCCAGTGCCATTTAGGCGCAAGCTCGCGCATCTCGTAAAAGGCGCGCGTATTGCTGCGAGCTTGCGCCCCGTTCTTTCGTGTAAAAAATTATATTTTCGACACGGGTTACTATACGGTTATGTACGTTGCCCTCACCCACCTCTACTTTTTGCTTTTTCACTCTTTTCGCGAACCTGTCACTTCCACGCTCCTCTCGCGGCTATGCCCTCGTTGAAACTGTGCTTTTGGAAAGAATTTTAATAGAAACATTATTCTTATGGATAAACTACGCTAATATTGAAATAAATTGTTTATCCAATTGTACTTGCGTACACTTAATTAAGTATATAATAGTTCGAATACTTTAAATACCTTCTTTAGAAACCATCAAATGGTATGCTTATTGAATTTTGAAAATAATATCGTTTTCAACTGAAATCATCAGTTTTATAATGTTAATACTGCATTGTCAGTAGAATTAACAGTACATAAAGATGCTAAAAATATGTATTTCAAATGGTTTTATTGTATTAGACGTATTCGAATACAGTGTATAAAATAGAGTGTTTATAAAATAAATTTTTTTTTATATAGAACATATACTGTATTTGAAATACTTTGTTTAAAATCCTGCATTTAGTACAGAAAAGATTATACTTAACGAATGTGTCAATCAGCAAAAAAATAAATAATATTGAATTGAAATACTAGCAGATACGTTACTTAAGTATTTGTAAGAGTTTATCGTTTCCCGCAGTGGAAAAAATGTATAATTTTAAATTTTAAACAGTATTTTTATATACTACATTCTAGAATGCAGCTTTTTGAACAGTATTTTTATATACTACGTTCTAGAATGCAGCTTTTTAAATAGTTTTTCAAATACTGTATTTTAAAAAGACTTTTTGAATACTATATAGAAATTTTAAAATATATTTTTATCGAAGAAATATTTAAAAATACTACATTTTCAAAAGTATTACTTTATTTTTGAAGAAATTAATGAAGTTTTAAATATAAAATTATCCTTCATTGTACATACAATGAAATTTTCCATTTCAATTGCTTAAGCCTTCGGTGACCAATATATACTAAACGCAGCTCAGCATTGTCAAATCTAACGCTGTACCGCAGTCGCAGATATGCGCTGTATTTTCATAATTAGAGGTGTGTGTCCGTACACGCGTTTCGCATTATTGAAATTTCATCTATAGGTCCGTGCTAGAGGCCATATCTATACCATACTTATTAAAGTGTCGTTACGTGCTGGTTCGGTAATTATAATACGTAACATTGGATGGTATTTCCATGAAAAGGTTTAGTAATAAAAGTAATGCTCAAGTTTAATTATTGTGTATTTTTTATACAATTTCGTTTTTCTTGTATTGAAGGCGAAGTGTTGTACGCATTTTATAATTATTTTAAGTTAACAATATATGTTCTATTTGGAAACGGAAACATTTTCAGATAAAGCTTCAAGGATTGGGAGAGAACGAGCTTTTCAATCCTTATACCTACTTTTAAATCTAATCCTAATCTGATCAAAGGCATCGGATAAAATAGATCCTCTAATCCCTTGATATAGAGGCGGCTGGAGTAATCTTAAGACGAGATAAATAAATAAAAATAAATAAATGGTTAGTTAATAAATATTTATCCAGACTGTTTAAAAGTTATAAAGTAAAGTTTATTACATTTTACGTCCTATTTTAAAATGTGTATGATATTTATACAATTCAATATAGACAATTTCATGGTATTATTTACATTAAATGAAGTTATTATTAAAAACACTGATAGAATAACTTATAAACCTTTCAATGATTTTGATAACTTTTAATTTTAATACATAATATAAATTTGTACAGTATTTAATTGCGAGAGTTGAGATTGTTAAATTTAAAACTCTTTCTCACTCTTTTCTACACTGATAAATGGTTACTTTATAAATAAAGCTGTTATAATACTTTATAATGCTTCATTCCCAACTTTTTAGTGGTTTTCAAAAGCTTATATTTTGCTCTGGAAAAGCAAACTTGTAATATTTTTCAATAAACAATAAATGTAATATCATTTTTGTATACAAAATTTAAAAGCATAAAAGAACAAAAAAAGAATACATTACCTTTATTAAAATTCAAAAACTGAGAAGAACTGATATTAATATTTAAAAGAAACTAATGTCATAAAATCAAATATTTTTTTAATTCTCTAAAGCGATCGAGCCCTTAAGCCCTTCAGAGATTTATCAATGCAACTTTAAAGATAGTTACTAAAATTACTGAATATAAAATGCAATTACATTTTTTAAATAAAATTTTTCAATTTTGTAATTATAATTAAACCATATACACTGAGAAAAACAGTATGACAAACATTATTATATTATGTAGAAAACCTGTGAAATCTTCAAAAAATCAAATATAGTACTATGATTTATAGCGAAATTCACTATAAATATAAATTGTAAATTACTTAATTTTTTTTTATTTTTCAAAGATACCACAGGTTTTCTACGTCATATAATAATATTTGTTATACTATTTTTCTCAGTGTAAAATCCATACTCTCTGCACTTAAGTTCTCAAATACTTATACCAATCTCACGCTTAAAAAACTTCATCCCTATCACTTCAAATAACCAAGCGACCTTCCAGAAACGAATAGTTCTTTCATTAACCGAAAGTTCATCACCGGTACCCAGACCAAAGCAGGATAGCCCGAGATAAAAATCCTTAATCAACACTTGCGTTATTTTCCGCACTTTTCTAACTAATCCCTAATCCAACATCACTTTATCTTCGAATCTACGCTAGAGGACACCAGAATCGCGAATGAATGATGATTCGTAATGCGTGAAAGAGCTAGCCGAGTGGCCTCGTTTCCGCGAACTGGAAACCAAGAGCACCACTAGCGCACACGTTAAAGTGGCTACATCTATGTATCGTCGGGCTTTATACAATGCCAAGAGCTCGGGGATGCGAAGTCCTTCAGCTCTCGCTCCCCGACGCCATTATTCTAGCGACGCGTGCGTTAATTCTCCCCCCAGCGCGCGGGCGCAATGGCTAATTAAATGTACTCGCCCGCGAGCATCTCCCCTTTTTGTTCTATTCGCCACTCTTCTTTTTTTCCTCGTATTTTTACGACTCGCTTCTGTGCATACGCAAACTAGTGGCTTCCTTTTTCTGTCGTTTCGACGTCATTAGCGTTTATGGTCGCCCAGGTCGCGCTGGATCGTTGCTAAAGCGAGAGCCAGGGGATTTCTATTTTTATGGAATATATACACTTTTTTTCAGCGGCGAGCGATATTCTTTGGCGAGCGCTCTCTGGTTATGAGCCGAGCGCGGCTGCGTGTATACTTAAAAGAGGGGCGGTATAACGCACTGCTCTCGGATTCTACGGTGCTAGCTTGGCGCACGAGTAAAATTTACAGAGAGATATTACGGGTAATTCGTTTTTAGATTTACACGCTTTTTATTGTAACTTTTTACTAAGAATTGAGCTTTTCTGACTATGGTAATTTGGATTTAACGTTCAAATAAACGATAATAGCTCTTGCATTGCGAAATAATGGTATCAGGTTATTCTTTAAAAACGGGAGATGCAAATTATCTTCATTACCAAACGTAATCTATACTGTTACTTTGGAAATATAATTTATCCGACATTATTTTCCACTTTGAGTCTCATAATTTCCGAGCCTATAACTACTATTTTAATCATTGTCTATATTTTATTAATCATTATGCCCTAATAGCTTCAGCGTGCGCTAAAAAAATCAACATTGACGCATAGACGAACATAAAAATTTAAGTGTGTCATTTTATGGAACATAAAATATCTTTACAATGTATCATAAACCGGGGCAATCTTTTCTAGGACCCCATTTTTTCTTCAACATAATAGCTCCTCCGTATAATTACGGATGCACCTCTCTCTATTTTTTCTCTTCGCCTTGTTGATATTCTACAACAGGCGCTTTAAGACAAGGGGAACGTTTTATAAATCTTAAATTTTAAATATACTTGAATGCAAAGTTTCTTCATGGCAAATATTTTATCCATCAAAGACTTAATTTAAACCAACTGTTAAATTACTTATAGTCAGTTGCTCTTTTATACGTTTAGTCAGGAGAATATATTGTACATTTTTCAATTTTTCTGAATAAAATTGTTGATTTTATTTGAAATTTCAATATTTAAAGTAAATATTGATATTGATGTTATCATCTTGTAAAAATTCCAATTACATATCTTCAAAGTCCCTTGAAGTTGCTTTTTGAAAATTATTTTTGCAATATTTTTCTTTTCTCTCTTTTGCGCACCTTTAAAAGTCTTTCATTTTACATTAACATCAAAAATAGCTTATGCTTTGCAGCACAAACTTTTAGAATTTTGTAAATATCGAATACCGTGAAAAATATACATTTGAAATATTGCCTTGAATTGGCATCATGCATGATCATGATGCCATATAACCAGAACTAAAATCAAGAAATTACAAAAAATAAAATAATATTTAATTACGATATAAAATCATTGCTATTTATCAATGTTTATATTTCATTAATTAACATATGAAGTTATCAAATAAAGGTGAAAAAATATTTTAATCAAGTCTGAAAAGATATGAATAAACACTGAAAATTGAAAAAGGAAAACAACTATTATTTTTAAAATGTGCTTTTAAAATCATTTCTTCTCTTATGAAGTTTTAACCTCGAGGTCCAGCTAGTAAAGTAGACAATCCCCAATACCCGCACAAAAGCCGTCAAAAACCAATAATATTGCGATAAAACCACGACATCCAAATAAAACTATATCACCAGAGCTCAAAATCAATAACAACAGCTCCCATCCATCCCCGGCATCAATCGAAATTTCCAAAGCGCATTGAAATTTCCAAAACACCTCCCTCTCCAGACTTCCTCGTCACTCCCGTCTGCATCCAAACCTTTCCTCCTGCCCATAAAAGTGAGCCGTTCCTCCTCCCTCCCCGCAGTATAGACGCGCAGTTTACCGTTCGAAGCGAACTTCCAGGCAGCCGCACGGCCGCGCGTGTCTCCAATACTAAACGACGACAGACAGGGCCGCACTGTACTACCTCCGTACCGAAAATCCCGAATGCGAAAATTCCTCGCGCCATCGATTTCCTCCTGTTTTCCGAGCCCGCGCTCAGCCCAAGAGTCAGCTAGGGATCGCGCGCGGTAAGAAAGCCTGCCTCTCGCCTCTCTCTCTCTCTCCCTCTCTCTCTCTCTTCCACGAGGAGAAACTAGCTAGTTTTCTCTTTTGCCTGTGTGTATGTTCGTGTGGATATAGAGAGACACCGAGAGGAAAAAGTTTCGAGGCGCACATCCAAGTGGAAAAGTTTCTCGTCGTCGCGAGAGACGCGGAAACACATATACACACACGCAAGCTGGCAGTTTTGTTTCTCGATTCGTAATCGACGCGCGAGACTTCGAGAGCTGCTGCCAGCCGGAGTTTAAAGCCCCTGGAGCTTTGAGCCTCGCGCGCCCGAGCGACGGCCTTTAAGTTCGCGCGCCGCTCTCTCTCTCTCTCTCTCTCTCTCTCTCTCTCTCTCTCTCTGAGTGTACGCGCGTTATGCCTGGTTCTATGTGTGCGCGAGCGGAAGAGCATCATGCAGAATGCTTCTTCCGCGTGAGAAAGGAAGCGGGATTCAAAGCCGAGCGGGCCGAGCGTTGAGTCGGAAATTTTAAGAGCAGATTGAGTAAGTTTTTTAGCGGAAATTTTTTTAGAGATTATGGTGGTGGAGGTGGAGGATTTTCGATGTTGGGGTGGGATTGTTGGCTTAGAGGTTTTAGTTCGTGATTATTTAATCTTTAGAATTTTGAGTTTCCTATGCGATCCAGTGTTTAATAAAATATGGAGTTCGTTTTGCTCATGTTTCGATGATAAAAGTTTTAATCGTTCGAGAAAATTGTTGGAAAGCTTAAACATTGCTTCTTCACTCTATTGCTGCATTCAAACAGATAACTATTTTATAAAGCAAACGATTCTTATCTGTTCTAGTGAAAACAGATTGTGCACTGTTCTGTTGCAATTGTCTTACTTATTCTATTTTTGTTACTGAGCATGGTTTGTGCTTCTGATGCAGCTTTTGCTCCAGCTACTGGATGTATTTTCTTGATCAATAAAGTGGAACTCATGTTTCAGCGTTTACTCTAACGGCTTCTTGTTCCGATGATATAGACCCTTACGGTGCAAATTTGAATCACTACATCGTATGCTGCTGTTAAGATTAATAATCCCTTGGACTATGCGACTTGATAGGTTTCACACTACGTGAAATTAGAATCCAAAATTATAATAAAGTTTATTAAATTTATTTATACACATTAAAAAAAATCTAATTATTTTCCACTTTTGGTTGTATGTTCATACTTTTTTTAGAGACCAAAGACCATATTCTAGTTTTAAAGCTATTAAACTTAATAACGGGAAACATTTTTAGTAGTGTAATTTAACTTTGCCCTGCAGGGACTATACCTCGAAATAAGAGCCTATTTCAACAAACCAGAAACAAGGGGTTTTACGTTTTCGGTCAAGAAAATTCTTCCTCTAATTTGAGTAAAATTCTGGACTCGACACTAGGAGTGGGCTTTTCTAGTTCAAATAGAGATTGGCTAAATAAACATAAAGGCAATAAATAATTAAAATCTATAAATTTGAATGGCATTTCCATATTCTACTAAACAGAAACAGAACTCGATTGTAGAATCTAATTGTAATGGTGTAATTTAGAGAATTCAAAGTTATTAAGTTGAATTAATTATTTGAATATATAAACGTCATTGTTTAATTGTTCTGCACTTAAATCTGTTTTGATATAATGCTTTGAGTTATATAACATTAAAAATAAACTAATAAGTTTAAAAATGTTTTATAAATTTTCAAATAAAAGAATTTTGATATAAATAAAAATATGTTATACACTGAATTTTTAACTTCAATTTTAAATAAAGATTTTAAATTGAATAAAATAAATTTGATTTTAAAAAAAAACCTTCTAAATATTTCTTTGAAGCATTAATTAAAATAATAATTTAAGTATCAAAATCATTGAAATTACCAGGAAGAAACATTTAGCTTCAACTAAAAATACCTCAGCGTTATTGAAAAACTTACCGGAATCTTTCAGGGTGAAGAAGAATGTCTCTTTTAAAGTTGATGTACCAGAGGATCGATAATATCCGGCGGCAACGGCAGAGCCAATATGAATTTACTGAATTTGCTAAAGGAAAATATTCCGTAATTTTTTATCAACCGAATCTTCATACATAACTCATCCCATCACAGTCGCAGATTCAACCTTTTTCCATAATCTCAGTATTGGAAAAAAACTCTCTTGCATTCATCACGACCATTAGAATTTTTTACTAGTCACGTTCTGCATAACAAATCTCTTTTTTAAAAAAAATGAAAGATCATATCTAAAATGACGCACTGCATCTCATACTAAATAAAAGACCTTTAATAGACCGCGGTTAAAACGATGTTTTTCATAAAAAGCACAAACGTCTGACAAGATTTCAAATCTCAAGGCCTCTCATGCTTTTACGCAACGGATCATTCTTGCCTTTAAAAAAAAAAAAAAAAACCCCAGCCCACAAAGAATTGGAAAATCGAATAAGCATTTTATAATGCTTCTTGATCCTGTCGCGCGTAGCTCTATAGCTCAAAACGTTTGTGTTCACCCCATCTCTCTGCGTGGACTTTAATCCTTTCGATTCGATCGACGTTCTTTGGGCGTCGGATTTGTCCGGGCGCCGGCTTACGCGCACACCGAGCGAGTTCTTATGATTCATCCGGTTTTTACCGACCCGTTTTACTATGCGATGTACATAAATAAATGCCCGTAGGAAATGAATTCACAGAGATGGATTACAGAGGGGACAACTCTGGACGTACATTGTTGGAGTTTTTGTAAATCTTGGAATTATTTAGCTGAGCGGTGCCAGCGGCGACTATAAAAATGTAAAAGTTCGGATTTGGTCAATTTATTAATATACTTTTATTCGTGGGAGATATTTTTTCAATGAGAATCTTTATTATTATACAAAATTTCAATTATAAATATTATTAATAGCTTTTAGTCGTTTAATAGCGAATATCTCAAGTACGAATAATCATTAGTTAGTATGCGTGAAGTTATTATTATCCATTATCCCGTTTCGCAAATTATTGTTGTAATAAAATAAACGGCTCTCCACTATAATCGCACTATATTTAAATAGAGAAATGGTTTTATTGAAAAATATAAAACGAAAACAATAGTTTCTTTTAAGTAAACGCAAGGTACTTCTAAGGGAAAAATTGAATTTCATCTTAAAAGCGATAATAGGTATTACGAAGATTAAACACTTCTAAGTAATTAAGATAAAAATAAGTGTAATGTTATTAATGATAACATTATTCGAAGCATAATGATACAACTTTGAAAATATGGTTATAACTTTGTTAATAGTGCTTCCTTCATTAAACTTTATTTACAGTAATCCTCGTAATACCGTTTAGGTAAATGGATATTTTACTAGTTTTTGTAAAAATAAAAGTCATTTAACATCCCGCCTCAGCTTTAAAATTAAGCTCTTCTTAATGAGTTAATGATCTTAAAAATTTAATTCTACTCATAATTCATTTCTTTAATTTAAAATTTGCCAGAACAATACTACTTACAGAGATGAAATATGCTGGGGTTTTAGGTAGCTGCGTTGTGAAACAATAATTCACCCCTGAAATATAATGTATTTCCTACATAAACGAAAAATTTTAAATGCATTATTGCTCGAATTGTTGAAACGCCCTGCAATAAGCAACTCATATTTAACGTTCACAGGTGTTCGCACTCGTGAAAATTTGAAGCAGGCGTCCAATTTTTTCACGAACCAGTATCAAATTCATTTTGCAACATTCGTTGCAAATTTGAACAGTTACTCACGTTCTCAAACCGTCAATTTACACACTATAAAATATTTCTATATCACTTGGCGGCTAAAAAATCGTAGGGTTTTGAATCATACATTTTTATATTTTCCCTCTACATCGAAGCAACGATATTGAAAAAAACGTCCGTAATGCTAGATGTATTTTGTATAATGCTAGATACATTTTTCGCAAGCAGCGGAGATGAATCGGCGGCGAGTGCATACGTCACACATTTATATGTGGTTTCCAGAGCGGCAGAAAATTAAAATTGTATTCTCCAGCTGCAATCGACATTTCGTTTCAATTTAACTGATGGAATAATTCCAATTTGGATCCGCGCATTTTTATCTACATGTGTATAAGCACTGATTACATTTGCACAATGAAAAACTTTAATTAAATCTGGGCTAGATTCTAAAAGTCAACAAGAAACTTAATTAATAAAAAATGGAGAGGTTAATTAAATATTTTTTAGACAGGGCACCTATGCGTAAATAGTAAAATTTCAAACATACATTTGCGCGTAATTTTCAGCTTTCCGAATCTGAAAATTGAATTTTGGAATAACAATTTCAATTACTCCACTGATCTCAATTCTAAAAACTTCATAAATTACCATTCCCTTTTTTTTTTAATTAAAGCAAACCGTAAAGGATACAAATACACCCAGAGAGCGTTGCGCTATGCAATTCAACAATAATCACTTCTGGGGTCAGAAGCAATTATGCGAGGCGGAAAAATAAAGTCGTAATACCCACTTGAACTAAATTTGGCTAAGCCGCTTAGCTCCCACCCCCTCTCTCTTTCTCCCTCCCTCCGGCGTCGATTTTCATCTCAACAAAGCTCAAACAACTCTTTGCGCGTCCGTTATGATTTCTTTCCTTCCTCGAGAGTACATTTTTCCGCGCTCGAGCGCGTCGCCGAAAAAATCAGCGGCGATAAAACGCGGCGAATCGTCGGCTAACGCAAAAGCGCTAACGCGCGCTCTTTTTTCTCCTTTCCCGAGTGCAATAAAAATATATGCGAGGCGCGCGTGTATCGCGAGCGCGGGGGCGTTTGTCAAAAATGACTTTTCCGATTCACTGACCGCGGAAGGGAAAAGCAAAGTTGATTTATTGCGCGGCGCGGCCGCTCGCTGGCTGCGCCGCGGCGCAACCAAAGGTTCTTTTTCAATATTTGTCGCAGGCAGAGTGGCGATATTAAACGAAACAATCGCTCGAGTATAGTGCTGGCTTTAATTAATCGAGGAAACAAGTGCGCATCGTGGCGCGCTCCATCGGTCATCGGTTATTGATGTGCATTCTTGGGTCATTCTCGGAGTGCGGAGATTACAAAGCGGCAGAGGCGGGATTGATGCTTTGGTCGAGTGGGCGTTTCGCTGTGATTCGGTTGCCGCCGTTAAATAGCTCGTATTGGCTCTTTGAGAGCTGGACAATGTGACGGGGGTTGAGATTTTTTTTTGTGGATGTAGTTCAGGAGTTTTGGTTGATGGTTTTGATGGATTTAATTTGTTGCTCGCTGTTTGGTAGAATTGAGAAAACGTACCTGTAGCTTTTTCGTAACGCATTGTTACTTTTTGTATTATTTCGGTTGTATGTACTTTATGAGAGCTCTTTTCAGAATTCTAGTTTTTTTTTAAACATGCATGTAAGGCTTTGTGCGCGAAATGTACGAGCATAAAATTTTACGTTCTTCCACTCGACGCACACGCTTCATAAAAACAAAATACAAAAATGAAAGAAAAAAGTTCAGCTTTATATTTGAATTATTATAGTGAGGAGGTGTCATTTGCAACACGTAGCAGAACAAAAACTGTTTTTTAATATGTGTACGGTTGTATATTTTATGATAATAAAAACAGAAATTACGAAACTTTGGGCAAAAAGAATCTTTCTAAAACATTAAAAAATGCTTTTATTCTCAAAGAAGCCTTTTATTCAATTCTAACATGTTTTGAAGAAAACAAAATTGCATAAGTAGAAAAATTACTTTTTCTTTTTATAAAAGAAATTGTTAACTACGTGCAAAGCTAAGTTTGTTAAAAAAATACTAATAGAACTTTAATACTGATGTTGCGACGCTTTTCATGTAAATGTACTGTCCAATTTACTGCCGAACTATAGACTATTTTAATGCCATTGGCATTACGGTAAACTATTTCCGTACTAAACATTTTATAGTACTTACTCGGTAAGTTCGGCTCTAACGGCCACTGCAACAAAGCGCTTAAAATTTATTTTCATTGTGTTAATTTCACAGCTAAGGGCACTAAAACTATTTCCCCATTCGACCCGAGCTAGCGACCTGCACCGCCATCTACTGACTACATCCCAAACCAGCACCATCCTTACTTTCCTTCAGCCATACATACACGAGCCTCCGCCCGCTGAAACCAGCCACGCATCTTCGAATCCCTACCTTACCGGCAATCGATAATCCAGCCTCCGCCTTCACCCTAAAGCTAAATCCATTCACCTTATATTGCATCGCTCTACGTTTTCAGCAATGTTCGGCTGTCCCTCGAGGCGCTGAAAGCTTCCGCGTCGAGTGAACAGCGACGCGGAAGCGCGCATGTAGGTACTCGCGCGAGAGCTTTGCGAAAAACGAAGTGGAGTACATAAGGAGGAGGGCATAAAGAGAGAAAAAGAAGAGGAAAGAGTCGACGACTGGCTTTTATTATACTAAAGGCTCTGGCCATCGCGCAGCTAACAATGGGGGCTGCTCGAGCATAAAAAAAAGGGCCGCGAGCGCGTTCCGAGAAAAGCGCCGTCATTTTCCTCGCGGCGAAAGAGCGCGCTGAAACTCGTCAGTTTTCGTCGGAGAGCGCGCGGCTTATAGCGCAAAAATAAAACGCGGCCAGTGGAGAACGTAAAAATGCGCGCGCCACCGCGCGGAGAAAGAAAGGGAGAGAGTTCAGCGTCACGTCAGACGGAACGAGACGACGGAGAAAGGGGAGAGAAAGAGGTGGAGAGAGTGAGAGAGGAAGAGGGAGAGAGAAACGGAGAGAGGACATGATAACGAGAAACTGAAGGGATGAAAAGGACCTCTTCTAGTCGCGCCGAGTATGTAGGAGAGTGTACGAGAAATGCACAAATATGCCTTTTGTGTGGCTGCCGGCTGCCCCTCTCTCTATCTCTCTCTCTCTCTCTCTCTCTCTCTCTCTCTCTCTCTCTCTCTCTTTCTATCTTCCTTTTCCATTGTTCGTGAATGTGTGGAATATATTGGTTTGAGAGTTCTGCAGGATCATTGGAGGTTTTGATTACGGTCGCTCGGAGCGTGCTAGAATATATTTAAATATTAATATTTGAAGAGTTTCCAAAAGTTTGTGATAGATTGAAATCAGAGAGAATCTTGATTATTGATTAAAATTTTGATCATTAGAGATGTTTTAGTCCACATAAGTAAAATATCTTTTAATAGATTCCTCAGCAATATATTATAGATATTACAGCAACATAACTGTAACAATATTATATAGAAGAATATAACACAAATCTATAATAATATTGTTAAAATACTGAT